>JAZGTK010004914.1:0-23407 GCA_036877625.1 Ambastaia sidthimunki
GAAACAGGTGCCAACTGTGTGCACCAAAAGATAAAAAAACAAGCTTTTTGTGCCACAGATGTAGTGTATATATTTGCAAAGAACATGCATTGACCTCAGTATATTGCCCAACATGCTCATGAAAGGACAAAACTGAGGAACATTGGGATGACACTATGGCACCGTCTTTTCAGAGCTAAATGAGAAATTGTAAATGTGTTCATACAGTGTATGGTTCAAGCATTACTTCTGAAATATAGTTACGTTTTGCCTGTGTACATTTGGGCTTTGTTTTCAATAAATATCATACAAGTTTTTTGTGCCACAGTTTAGAGAATATAACTGGTTTCAGAAAAGTTACTTTGGTAAACATTTCAGTGAATACTCTGTGAAAAATGGTACAATAGGTTTCATCTTAGTATTTGCTATAGTCAAAATAATATCTATACAATGTTTTTTTTCCTAAAAAACGAGTGGTATAAGCTCAGGTAAATGAGGCCTGCAGGACATACACAGCAAATATATGTTCTCCATAAGCTGAAGTTGATCAAAACATCTAATGAAACATTAGGTGATAATATATGTATTATTGTGGATTTATAATGAAATAAAATGATCCCGGTCACACTATGAGTGTTAGCCGAGAACACAACAGGAGGGTTAATGAAAATTACTAAGGCTACAAGATGTATTGAAATATCACAAATGTGCATATTGCAACATGCATATCCAGTGATTTGCAATTAGGATTTTAATATTTCAAATGGTATAATATAGTCAAAGTGTCAGGCTGACCCAGAGATACTGGCATGCAAATATTAGTTGTAATTTATGTTCTGTTTCCCAGGACAAAATGTTGATAATATATTTTTTAATTTTGCATACTTAAAGCATTATCATAAGAAATAAATACTAGAAAATACTGATTCTACTGTATATATTGATAATAATACTGTATTCTTTTAAAGAGGCTGTGCCTCACTGCATAAACGAAACAAAAAATATCCATAGGTAACGCAGGCAGACATTAATGCAAAGGCAAGTTTAGTCCATGGTAACATTAAAATTGGCTGCATTTACATAGTGGTGCGGGTGGCCAGAGAGTAGAGTAATGTAACAGTGGGAAGCTGAGTCATCTACATCAGGAGCCCCATTACTCAGCACAGACACAGCGGCACATGCTGAATTAAGGATGAGAGCTCTGCACACAACTGGCCCTCATTATTTCCCTCACTTTGGTTCAGCCATGAGAGCTTGTTGTAGTTCTCATTCATCCAGCTGCAGTTGTCTCGTAACACGCAATATAATGGCGAGCTTAAAAGAGCAGTAGAGAAAGCCATGCAGAGTCCAGCAGACCCAAAGAAAGAACAATCACACTTCTTACCACAATTAGTCTTTAATTACATGAATGTCACGTACAATCGCTCCTCTTGAAAGGCTCACGTGATAGCAGAAGTAACTTATGTCTAACAATACCAATTAGAGAATGCAGAGGATCGCTAGGTTTTGAAACACTCGCGGACAACCACAATGATCTGAATAAATGTCCATCTGAATAGAGGTGGACTACCAAAATCATTTTGTTTGTCTGACAGCAGACTAACTAAAATCTAATTCTGTGGAGACTTGGGTTAGCGTAACATTGCTGTACATGGCAGCCACCTTCATGACAGCAGCGTAACAATTTTAGATCACGACTGATGTAATTTACATCAATAAATCATTATTCTTTTTCTTATGACATTGCATTGATCCTTGTATTGATTTTTTCAAAGTTCAAAGGTTCAGATTCATCCCTCACTCACCACTAAAGACATTATACTGTGATCAAATCCGTATAGTGTAGTGTAGTGTAGTATGGGACCCTATGCATGCATTTGCATGGGACAATGTCTTACTAAATGAATCATAGCAACTCAACGTTGGTAGAGGACATCACTTCTGTATGAGGTCTGTCACAGTTCCTGATTAAGATTGGACTACCCTACTTCTATCTCTGATTCCATCCTATGAAGCTCACCATAATAAGAACATGCTTACAGCTGAAAATCTGCCAGAGGGCGACAATAGTCGTCACATTGCTCAGTGGTGAAATTAAATGAGGCAGATCACAGCTCTGGTCCATTATCAAGCTCTACTCTACTGTCTAGCTTATGATGCAAACCCATGCAGGGGAGCAAGTGTTTGGTGGACAGACTCTGCATGGTGCTGTCTAAGCCCTAGTTTTCCATATTTCATCCTCAGAGAAGGTCGTGTATGGGGCTGCTTTCTAACAGTTAATAAAATCATGCCCCAAAGGTTAACAGATCAGTTTGAGAAATGGTTTGTTTTTCCTGTTTTCCACTGAAAAAAATGTCTTCATTCTTTTCATTTCTTCATCCGTTTCTGCAATTACGTTTCTCCCGCACAACCTCCCACTTCCCAACATGCTTAGCTGTTGTATAATTATATCGATTTCCTGCTGAGATACAGAGCTTAAGTGGACGAGATCAAGCTTGTGAAGCCTGCCTCCCCTCCTGTTCGATTTCACTCAGGGAAGGGAGGGGGGTCTTGGCGCAGGCAGCCCACAAGAGCTCGGTGACAGGCCTGCCAGAGCAAGCAATAAGATGGGAGTCGGTAGAAAGACTGCGACCTTGGATCAACTGGGTCAAATACACACACACACATACGTATGCACAAGCATTGCAGCAAAAACAGTGATCAGATAACCGGTATGAAAAGACAGAGAAAGGCTTTAGTTTGTGTTTGCCTATTGTATGCTGGAGAAACAAGCAGCTGGGGAAACTGAGTAGAAACACAACAGAAGCTGTGTTAGCATGGCAGCAGCAGACCCTGTCCGAGCTGGATTCATGTTTGTTTATGCAGTTTTCATTGCGGCTTCCAGTAAATCTAGAAGACTGCTGTTGTTGTGGTAACTAATAACAGTATAAACACACAGATCAGGTTCTCCAAGTGCAGACACCCAGGCTTGTTCGAGCAATTTTATTAGCGATAATTAGCTGCTATAATAATCAAGAAAAGTTCTCTTTATCTCTTTGTTAATGTTTATTCTTCTTTAAGCATGCAGCCTTTGCCAGTGTGTTTTCAATTGACCAAAACAGGTTTAATGAAGGTGTCCTATGCAAATCATAGATGTGTGTAACAAGCTGTTTGCATGCTTCACTGCATCAAACCAATAGTTCACCCAAAAATGAAACTTGTCAATATTTTCTTCTTGCTGTTCTAAATCAATATGACCTTTATTCTTTTGTTCAACAAAAAAAAAGAAATGTTTAGGAATGCATTTGATACTCTTTTCTATATAATAAAAGGAAATGGGGATACAGGCTATTAATGGTTGGACCAGTAGCCTGTGTTACTGGTGTTACACTGTGTTCAGGCCATCCATTGGTTACATTACATGCCCACTGCCCTCACCGTGCTTATACATTTTTACAGAATTAAAATGAATTTAGTTCCGCAGGCCAACGAACACTACAGTTATAAATGGAGATGCGCCTCGCTGCCTCCATTACCCTTCAAATTGGAAATTGAAAATGGAAATGTCAATTTAGCATATAATACAAAAGGTTTTTACACTCCACTAAAAGGTGTTTTTTTAGGCAATTCGATAAAATAAATATTTTGTTAAACTGCAATGAAAGTTTTTTTTTACATTTACAGCTCACCTGGCATCAATGTTGCCAAATCAACAGTTTTCCTGTGCGGTTGGGCTACTTTTATCCGTTGCCCTTTAACGGGTTGTTTTATTTTTCACAGGTTCAAGTCCTGACATATCGCATGCATTTTATCCTGCGGTTCCCCCTCAAATGTGATTGTGAGTCCCAGGGAGGTCATTTGGCTCCTTATAGGCTAGTTTTGATTGGCCATTGGGCTGGGTTTCTTACAAACATCTGTCGACCCTGCCTGGCATTCACAAAAGTCACATCATTCACACAGTATGTTTCCGTCACGTGGAATGCCTTGTCACGGGAGAGATTTTTTTAGTTGCATAAAGATTAATGGATATGCTGTCTTTTTTTTAATCAACATTTAGAAAAAATTGCTAAATTTTGTGCAAATATGTAACAGAAACCAGGCTACTGTCGCATCACAGCGCCAGGAGTCACATGACAAAAGTGAGGTGCAGTGCCTGTCAGGCAAAAGCACTAGACCACTTTTGTTAATCAAAGTTTTATTTCTTTGTTTAAAATATATGTTAGTTTGTTTTGTTTAATAGTTGTGTTTTCATTAAAAATAATAACAAACCACAAACTGAGGTAACTATTGTCGCTAATTCAAAAGCAAAAGTAAAATGCACATGGCACACCAGCATTCATAATCCATTTAAAAGCGAGCTGGAAAATCACTAGTCCACCCCAAAAATGTTACCAGTATTAACAGTGTTGTCTTTCAGCGATTAACTGATGGGAAAACTTCCTCACTGTCACAACAACAGGCTTTTTAACTCCAAAACAGGAAAAAAATGCAACGTAAGGATTTTAATACTAGTCCAAATGCCTTTTGTGTTATATTATTAGAATACATTTGAAGTATCTTACATTTAAATCAGCTGATGTATTTAAACTGAAAGCAGAAATATTTCACACAACATCACCACAGATCCACCACACAGAAACCATCCTGCAAGGTTACATACAGTCACTTCCTCATTTAGTTCCCCTGCTGACCTTTCACAACAACAGTTTCAGAGATTTAGATACTTCTGCAAATGCAAATCCCGCTGATGCCAGGTCTTCATTAGCATGACCTAACAAACCGATGATCTTACACATAGAATTCCCAGCTACTAAACAAATATATGTCTAAAAATGTCAAGGCCTTGTGCTGTTAACCCTGCACATCGATCAGCTCGGCCACAGGGAACCCCTCACAAGCTTAGATCTCAATCCAGACTCTGTGAAAAGCACAAAGCGCCTTTGTACGCCAGAGCACTGCACCAGACTACAATAAAAACAAACACACTCCGTTTAGTTACACATGGGCCATTATAGGGCAAGACTGTAAAAGTGAAAAGTGGGCAGGGAGCAGCGAGCAGCGAGCAGGCTGTACTATGACTAGATATACAGCAGAACATGCAAGCAAGATAAGCAAATATGAAATCCTTTGATAAGAATGAGAGGCACTGTAAATGCTGAAAAGCTGACAAAGTAATCTCACTCATAACCTCAATATGCAAAACATTTCTTTTGCCACCGTTGGCTAAATCTGTACACTTCCTGACACACTGTGAAAGAACACAACTTTTATTCAGCAGTCTGAATGCCAAACAGCACAACCTGACTTGTGTAGCAATACTACAACCAGAAACGAGAGGCATTACACATATTTTGCCAAAAAAATCTGAACTTTCTGTTTTATAATACTTAATGACACGTTAGAAATAAATTGGGAAATCTATTACTTTTTTGTCAGTTTTAGTGAGCTACTAATGAACTTCATGAATGTATTGCACAACTTCATCAATACCAATTTTTTTGAAAAATGCCAGGTGTAATATTTCCCAGTCTAGGTTGTAAAAGACAGGGTTTAAAATCTCCAATATGCTAGGCAGGCAATCCATTTATTATTATCAATATTTCACACACTCACATTACAGTTTGGACAGGATGATGTTTTTTCTTGGACTCTTTATGGGTTTCCAAGGAAGTGCTCAAAATGACGAACTACTCCAAATCACAGCAGGCATATTTAATTATTGTTTTGCAATTAAATAAGGCTAAATAATAAAAATGACCGGCAGAGGGTTAAGAGACCGCAGGATGCAAAAGCTGGCCGGGGGAGTGTGTGTGTAGGGGGTATAATGTTGGCATGCATCACAGGTTTGCAATATGACCTTCCACAAATAGTAATATTCATAGTAATCTAATACAGCATTGGTGTGTTATGGCCAAAACCTTTTTTACACTATTTAGTATTTATATTTTACAGTATCATAAAATAATAATATTTTATGATACTGCTTTTTGTGTTTTGCTGGAATTAAAAACTTTACAAATAAACTCTACTCTATTTCATTTTATTATTTGCTCTTTTCATTTGGAACTTACTAGATGTAAACCTAAAACTAAGATTATTCAAAATAAATGATAAATTTGGCATTAATAAAAAACAGGTTCGCCAACCCACTACGGACACAATGAAGTTAAGAGCTGAATAGAGTTGCCATTGCCTTTGGCTAGTACTTACTAGACCTACACATGAACAATGCAAACTGAAAAAAAATATATATATATATATAATTATATATATGGGGCATGGGGTATGTGCGTCATGGTGAATAAAAGATTTTAATTAAAACAGGGTTACTGTGTAATTAAAATGCATGTTAAAGAAACTATAATGGAAAAAATAACACTGCAAAATCATTAATAATGTATTATTCATGTTTTTTTTAAAAGAAAAAGGAGCTGTGTGAGGTGAAACTAAAGAGTGAATGAACACCAGTAAACTGAAGCGATTTATCACACATTCTATGAGATTTATCAGATAGAATCAGATACGCAATATAAATGTAATACTATATTTGCATCTATCTGAACAAAATATAGTTAAACTTTAATTTACACGCTAGCCAGAAAGTGTAACTCCTGCTCTTCCAAGAGCGTTCTTCTCAAAACAGCAAGCTTTAAACCACGGGCAGCTTTTGACACTGCTTGATATGTTTCACATGTAAAACTTCTTGCAGACACAATTATCAACCCAATAACACATTCATTCAGCACATAATGAATCTATAGTGAACCACCATTATGGTGCAACCGTCTGACTGGGATCTTAGCACAGACGACCTTCATCTGAAAGCCTAATTTACAGAGCTGATGCAGATTCTCAATGGAGAGAGAGATTTGTTTTCCTGTCAAAACTAATGACACCGATGGTGTGTCCAATATTCACTAGCCAATGAAAAAGCCAGGGGTTTGTAACAGTCTTAGAATCCAGGGGAAACATCAGGGGAGAGAGGTAACCAACCAGCTCCTCATCCATCATCATATTACTCTCACTGGCCTCCATTACCAAGGATGACTTGCACCTACGGGCAGTCAAAAAAACAGAAAGCAGCCCAGTACCACTATGAAGGTCGAGCACTCATGTAAGTCCACTTATACCAAACACAGCTCTAATAAAGCTTGATAACTTGCTCATCAACGTTGTCAGCTTCAGGAAAAACTATCGTTTCCTCTTTACAGCATAGTTCTGACATTCAGACCATTGAAAAGGTAATTAAAATTTTCAAGTGCTATGTGCACATGAGGAGCACTAATTATATGATGCTTTAAGCTATTTAGAACATTCCAAACTGGTGACTTGTGAGGTTCCATTTCAGGATGCAGCCTAAGGAAATAGACAGCAAGGCAGCTGACTAAGGATTGGAAAAAAGCCAGTGTTCCTTTCAAGAGCTCACAGGATTATTAAAATAATCCTTTAATAGAAGTGAATGTAAACAGGCTCGAGTCTCTGGACTTTTCTTACATTTTATAATAACTAGAAAAGGTGGAAAAAGGATGGCAAAATAATTTTAGCAGAGATGAGGTATGCACAGGTTTAAATATACTAAATACAGCACTGTAACTGGTGGGATTCATAAACATGCACCTCCCAAACATTTATTTAGAACTTTATAAAAAAATAAATAACAAACCTAGACAGCGAGCAACACAGAAATAGAGATGAAAGTACACTAGTTTTAGTCTAGCTGACAACACACAGGAAGAACAGCTTCTGTTTATAATGTAAATGATCCCATGAATGGTTGGGAATCTCTCTATTTACATATTTTGTGTTTATACTTCTGTGAGGAAAAATACACACAGTAGGACAATGCTGAGCACACGCATAGTTTGTATATGCCATTCTGAATGTTATATGTATATGCCATTCTGAATGTATGCTATAGTAACTGCATATTATGATTCTAAATCTAAGGATTTAAAATTATAGGTACAATTGTCGTAAGTAATTAGGTGCATCGCCATGAACACTACACCAATGGATCATCACATCTTTTATTAGACACAAAGGAATAAGTTTGCATAAGTTTGTTGCATAAGTTTGAGCTTATTATTCAGCTTACAGTTTGCCCTTATTGACATTCCGCTGCGCTGAATAAATGACACCATCCATTGTTACAACAGAGACCCCCAGTTAATAGACTAATCATTAACCTTTTTAAATTAAACTGAAATACTAATCTGCTTAATCAGCTTTTAACATCAATATATTGGTTATTGGTGTTTTTAAAAGCATTTATCAGTATTGCTGCTCACACATTTACAAAAAAAAATCAAAGACATACAGTGAAGCAAGAATCCGGAGTCATATCTAAGCACCATTGTATCACAGAGACCAGGGGGTGGACAACACACAATCACCTAGCAACCACTCAAAACACTAGCAACTGCATAGCAACACACTAAAAAACACTCAGAACACTTTGTGATCACATCTCAGCTATAATTTACAGTTTTTACAATTCAATGAAAATCCAATTTTAAATCAAATTTACAATCCTCATCTATGTTAGCCAGCTAGATACCGTTACATCAGCATAGTTTGGCAATGTTCAATACATCTTAGAAAATTAAACTGTAAACTTGTAAATGTTTGGGCATGAAAACATGTGATATGGTGACAACACAGCATTGACCCAACAGGGCAAATACCAGTTCCATCAATTGGACAGAAACGCTCTCACACTGGTCTCACGTCTCTTGTTTATCAATATTGTTCAGCCCTAAAACAATGTTTACATTTTCTCCAGAAAATGATGAAAAAAGCAGTTACTTAAACAATACACATCTAGGAATACTTGTAACTTGTCAACATTCTTGTCACAGCGGTACTCTCTTATCAACATAAGATAAGAGAGAAGCATTCATAAAACATGACACAAAGAACAGAAGAAAATGCTTTATGATGCTGTCTAGAGAGAGTCATTTAGACTCCAGCTAGATTTAATACTCTGTGGCAGAGTCCCTCAGAGTATTAGGCTTATATAGCCACATAAATCAGACAAATATAACATCTTTTCCATATATCTTCTTTATTAGGCACAGCAATCATTTCTGATGGTTGCAGAATCCGTTGCATTGTCTTTTTATATACACAGCCAAAAATGCCTAAAACATGTGATTAATCGCAATTAAAAACTGAGGTTCTGTTGTAAATGTCTGTCTATTCTGGGAGATGTGCACGTCTACACCAATCTCACACGTTTCCTGCTAATCCACATCACTGAAGACACTAAGTCAATCACACTCACATTTGATGGGACAATTTACATGCTGATTGGACTAAAGCACTGGAGCTGGGAAAATTCAGAATCAGTTTCATTTAAAAACTTTCTTGACGTTCAGATCTGTTAATGGTTCTTGAACACTATACTAAAACACAGTGTTGCCTGCAGCTCTCAATCTGCAGCACTGTGGCTAAAGAAATTAAGAATAAAAGGAATTGAATGTGATGACAAAAAGACAACATGTTCCTCCTTCATTGGTTACACATAACACATATACAGCACTATTTGTGTCGTCTGATTCGCAAAGAAATTAAATGACCCAGTTAGTCTAAAACAGCTTCCTCAACAAATTACCAAATCAGCAGTTAACAAATTAACATCTGACACCCTCAATGAACCGTTAGTCATTACCAAATATACAGTATGATACAGTATAGTTATTATGAACAATTTGGTGTAAAGGTACTAAATTAGTGTGATCATTAGATTTTTTATAGATTTCTTCTTATCCTTCACTCACACTCATTCTTCGATTCTGCATCACATTCATAGAAATACAGACACACACTTAAATAAAAGCACAAGGTCAGTGCATCTCACACATAACAAGCTTGAGGAATGATGAAACCGTCAGAATTCAATGAAACGCTGCCCAGACTGAAGGCTCTAAAACGGTCTATGCATGGAACTGAGCCACTAAGAGAACCACACAGAACTCCTAGAAGGTGATTTACTCCTTCAGATTTTGTGAGTACACTTCGTTCCTCTGTGTTCTCAGCATTTCTCCCCATTCAAATACAAAGCTTTATTGAACAAGTGAGTCAATAAGGAGCCAACGTGAGTAAAGTGCCTCAAGAGACCAACATCAGAGTCAGGCTAAATACCTGCCACTGTGTGACCAGCGTTTCGGAGAGTTGTTTTTGTCGTAACATTTATAACAGCTAATTTTCAGCCAATGCTTACAGTTATTTTGCTGTATCCAATTCAAATCTAATTGTTTCTAGTCTGGGAGCTGGGCAAAAATCTAAATAACATTTTAGACCGAAAACAAACACTGAATGCATCCATTTCGTCATTCAGGATGCAGCATGTGTGTAACATTATAGTAAGGGCACAATATTGTCTGTAGCTTCAGTAAAATATACTCAATTTTTCTCACTCTTTTCTCTTATAACACAATGTGACGTTCACTATGTTGTGAAAATTGCATAAATGAAGTCAGTGGTTTTGGACACAACATATGTATGAAGGCATAAGATGCCTCTATCACTTTCTTTCTCTGACATGCCTCGAAAGTCCATTATAATGTCAAAACCTAAATTGTTATCTGCCATCATGTTGATGGTAAAAAACATTACTATAGCAACCACTGTAAATAAAATGTATTTTATCTGTACTGAAATGTGCAATTATAAAGTCAACAAATGTACAAATGAACATGTCTTACATTTTATCATTTAAAAGAACAGTGGGAATACAGTAAGTTTTACAGGTCAGACTGGCAAATCAAATCTGATCCATGTGCAATGTGAACAGATCCAAAGTGTTTTTTACAGTTTTTTTACAGAGGAAGCCTCCTTGATTCTTGTTAGTTCTACTAAAGTGCACAGTCCCTAAGAAAACATTGTGATGTAACAATTTGTTAAACACCTAACAGCTGTTCTCTAAATATTTATTATAAAATGCTGCTTTGAGATTTGGTGCCCCAGCAGAACGAACAGATAAAGGCAGCACAGTCTTATTGTCAAAAACCTGTCACTGCTCACTACCAGTTTGACAGGTTTGTGCTAAGCATTGCAAGTCCCCACACTTTGTTGGTTCGGGAAGTGCTATAAACGCCAACAGGGCCACAAATACTACTGCCCAGGGGGAAATAAATAGATGACACACAGAATTCATGATCAAACTGAGATTGTTTAATCCATAGAAGGGGTTGGGGTGCAATTCAGAGATGTGGTGGTGCGATTCTTTGCCAGTTCAGTTCTTTGCCAATGAGATATGAATGCTGCAATCTCATCAAAAGCAAACACTACTATAAGCTCAGGCATTAAATTTCAAGTCACATATATCTTAGGCAAGAGAGGCCTTACAAACAAAGCCCTGTTGCAACACCACGGTATCGGATGCCATTTTATTATACAGTATAACAAAAAAAGTTTGATTACTATATTCATATACTATGGTATTTAAATTGTACTGTGGGGTACTTCAAATAATACAATGGCATTACCCTGGTATTTTGCCAAAAACATGCTAATACCAAAGTAATACTTTTTCTACCTATCTACAGTATAGTACTGCAAAGTACCTTAAATAATACAGCATTACTATCGTAGCAGTGTTGGAAAATTGGTATTACAATGGTGCTTGACTAAAGCACATGCCAACACCAAAGTACAAGTTTAACGTGACAAAAGTATATCTATTCATTTATTGTATTATAACGTTCATCAAAGCGTACCATGGTGGTGTCTTTACATTTTCATAGTATCTTTTTATGGTGATACCACAGTACTTTATAGTAAGGGAACTACTTATCTTCCCTTCCACATTCACTCTTTCTCCACCAGAAAGTCATGGATGTGTAACAATCAAAAGCTATGATACTGACGATCTTCCCCAGGCATCCTGGAGCGCTATTGAGCAATGTGCGCTGGAGTTTGCTCAAAGGAAAACCCAGAGGCTTGCCGCTAGAAACGGGAAACACCCGCAGACAGGAAGGGAGGATGTGGGAGTGACATAATTAAACGAAGAACACAAGTCAACGCGCATGGTTGAGTATATCCCTTATTCCCACTGATGACTGTAGCTGCTCAGACACCAATGGGCAGGCACTGAGTTATGGGGGGCGTTCAGGGCATACTGATGTTGCGTCAGCGTTGCGTTTTACGGACGTTGCGTTTTAAGACAGCGTCAATTTCAGAACAGTTCAACTTTTAAAAGCCCAAGTAAAGGCGCGTTCTGATTAGCTCCGTCTCGCTGTTTTTAACGCAACGTCCCGTGTGAACGCCCCTTAAGACCAGAGTTTTGCCGCACTGTCACTCTCTCACCTCCCGTAGTCTCGCACACATTCATTCGGACACTGCAGAGAATCACCCCCACTTACACGGTCCGTCCAGTCTGGAAACGCGTAAGAGGGCACGAGTTGCGTGCTCGAATGTTGAAAGCATTAAAGTGATTCAGTGCCACGTAATCGATCACTCAAAGTGAATGAAATTCTCCCCGTCTCAGAGTTCAGTGCGTATAGTCAGCGTTAAAGTTGAGACCACTGTTGCTTTCAAGGTTATCCTGTAAAGCGAATGCACGGAACCCAGCGCATCCAATCGCGTGTGTTTATTACTGTGGCATGCATGCAAACTTGAAATGCAAGCTGGGAGAAATGATCAGACTGAGTAAAGATATTACACTGTATATGCGAGTAGACGCCGGACGTCTTGTACGGGCAGACTGAAAGTGCACTGGTTAATGATGCAGCACAACCGTTCTTCATCGTGCAATGCAACAATAACAATCAATGCGAAAAGAAACGTCCCAAAACGACGTATGCACAACACTTCCTTGGCAGGATCTTTTTTTAATCTAATCCTTCCCAGACAGAGAGGAACCCAACCCCCTTATCTATCCCTTAACAACCCTCCCCTTGTCCAGCAATCAGCAGCAACCCATGCTCGGTTTCTATTCCGGAGACTCACCGTTCTTCTGCTCTTTTGGTGTCGATGTGACAAGACACCAAATGCGGGAAAAGCGGAAGATGCTACGGCTCCACTGCTCCGGGACAGGAGGAGGACCGATCTACACACTTTCGCAGCCATCTCTGGAGTGAAACCCGGCCGAAAGAACGCAAGTGCTGCGGGCGAACCGACTGACAACGTTGGAGGAAAGGGAGGGGAATAGGAAGGGCTGCTGGGCTGGGCTAATATTTCATACACACACACTCACGCACACAACAAATGTTTAAAACAAAAGCTTGCTGCGGTTCCCTTTTCGAAGTAGCTTCGATATCTGGGGAGACTTTTATGTAATTTAATAGGTACAATTCTGACACGTTTAATTTAACCCTCGATATGTCGTTTCACGCTCCGAAATAGTCAGAATAAGGAAGTCCCAATACCACGAACATGAAAGCAGCGTTTTGATTGGTCATGAGGTTACCTGCTGGCACCGCTTGAAACACTTTTCGTCCAATAATAAGACGAGCAGTTCTGTCGTTCAGTTTGGCAGCTTGAAGACGCGTCAAATAAACAGCATGACCAATCAGAAAACGCGGGACGCTCCTTACCAGCCGGTCACTGATGTCCTTATGAAAGAGAAATAGTACAACTTTTGTTTAACGACTTTTTTTTATTATTTATTCCCTGCGTGCCATTGTGTTCTTTTAATGTGGTGGATTTTAACCAAAAGTTAAACCGCATTGTCAGGACAAGGGTAAACTTAAAAAATGTCAGGGCAGGGAATGTTATCACATTGGTGCAAGTTGTTGTGTTGTAAATGTTGTAGTTGTACACAATTTATTCATTACAATTTCTGATAAAACAATAGTTAAATCATTATGTGTGGTCCCCGTATGTGTTTAGCCAATAAATACCTTGTAAATAAAAGCCATTAAATAGTTTTTAAACTACTCACTTTATTAAGCCACATATACTCTCACATACTGTGTGACTTAATGCACCGTTATTTGGGGCAATAATGTTGGAAGTGTTTAATAAATGCTTTGAAGTCCTGAATTATTGTATATGCCTATACCATAAAATGACTTGCAAAAAGGGGCCCTGAGGAATATACAACCCCAGTACACTGCCTGTATTATAGTACCACAGCAGTACTTTCTTTAGGGTATTTTCACTGCTAAATTCTACATACAATGTGAAACAGTAGAACTGTGTCTTATATCATCTCCTAGGCTATTCAATGTTCCAATGTGCCACTGTGTTACTGTGTCATTTGTTCCTTCATGTTGGCAACTGATCTGTGCTCTGCATTACATAATTATGTCTCTATTATTAGTCTGTCCTTCAAACAATTCTCTGGAGGTATTGGACGAGAAAACTCGAAAGTACATTTAATATACTCTATCAAGGCAGCTATAATCCACTCCAAACAGTAACACAAAGCACACAGAACTTCTGTTGCATGTCTTTTAGGAAAGAGTTCCTCTGTGTATCTTGTTTATTATTTCAAAAAGACAGCTAAGTTGATTATTTCAAAGATTGCCTTCAGACCAAATGCAATGACTGGATCAACATTTTACAGTCCATTTTCCACAAATAACAAATGTATAAATTTCTAAATTAGAACAGTATAAATTTGCCTTTAAATGCTCTGCCTTTAATTGTACGTTAATATTTCAATTTAAATAAACATATGTTTAACTGAGGCTGTGAGTTATAATGGATATAATGTTGTAAATAGTGTTCAGTTTCTTGCACAGACCGATCGTTTCACTTCATAAGATGTCAATACATTGTCAAGAGTGGCATAGATTTATTATTTGTTGCCTGTATCTGCTTTTTTAACTTCCAAAGACACAACATGGACCATGGACTTGCATTTTACAAATCACCAAGGACTACAGTTTTAGCTAAAAATCTTTTAACTATTCCACTGAAGAAAACTTGTCATCTATATCTTATCCTGAGGGTTAGTAAATTAACTGGAATTTTCATTTTCTTGGTGAGCTACCCTTTTAATGTTTGTATGGACAATACATTTTCTGCCAGAAAATGACTTCTGTTGATAGTTTTTTTCAATCCATCTTGTTCTGCCATAAAAAATTGGCATAGACCTTGGGATGCCGTATACATCTGTATACACCTTAATCTTGTTGAGTGATCAAATATGGAGAACACTACTGACTATCTATGACTGACTGTTGTTAAAGAACTAATTCTCCAAGGTTAGTTAGAAGGGACCTTTGAGCAGTAGTTCCCCACAAGGTTTCTTCCAGGCCTAAAGGTGTTTTACTGCCATTGCTTGCCCATTTTTTACAACCACCATTGTTAAAAGCGCTAAATAAAACTGAACTGTCACCTTTAAAGTTGTTTTTTTAATAAACATTATATAAAAGCTTTTATATACTGTATGTTGGGTTAAAATGTTTACAATGTTTAAACATTAAAATGTTTAACTATGTCTATAAATCAATTAATCTTTGACCTTGGACAGCCACAACTATGCATGACAATACTAACTAGGGTTAGTTGAGTTGACATTTTATAAAAACAAATAGGTATTTTAGATGTATTATAGTCTGCAAAAAATTACAATGAACAAAGACACAGCTTACATCTCTAAGGTATATAACGTTGTGGTATATAAAGACTTCATAATATTTTTTCCATGTCTTTCTAACAATGACCCAAAAAAGCTAGCGCTGCTTGTGCTTGTTGTCGTGGTAACCAAATTATTATATAAAATGATGTAACATAAAACTATTTTAAAACAAAGTAGAGCATTTATTTTATGTCTTCATATATGTGAAATCTTTTTGATTTTTATTATAAAAACAATAACCATTGGTGTAAGCAAATCAGGACTATTCAGATTGAAAAACTAACCCCATCCACCAAATCCTCTGTGCAAACAGACTTAAGCTTTGCCAGAGTGGAACCAACTGAGTATCTACAGATGGCCATTAGTGCTGTATTTTAGGACAGCATGTGCATTCAACAGCTGACTTATGCAGTTTGTTAATGTGGGCCATGTGATGGCAGAGGCTAAAAAAAGACAGTTTTGTCCCTCACACCTGTTGCTGAGTTACAGACTCCTAAAGGCCTTTTCCTAACAATCACTGCTGCCTGAAAACATGGTTGACATCCTGATTCTCTGCCTACAACTTTCTCGGGGCTGCTCCTCTGTTGCCATGGGAGATTGTCATGCGCATATTTGAGCTGTTTTTCTTAGAACACCTATAAGTTCTACAGGCATTTCAAACGAACCCTTACAGATAAGGAAATATCTTACACAATCTTGGTTTTTAACAACCTAATACTGTTACTGAAACTGTTATGGGATTTTATTATGCTGAAACTAAATCATAAGATATACAGCCAGTATTCAGGGACTTTAGAACTGAAGTTTGTTGTTTAAAAGAGAACATCTTCCCTCCCATGTTAACAAAAGGCTGTGTTCAATCACCCTGTCATATATATGCACTTACAAATATAAAGACTGTAACTGCAAAAGCAGATGGAAATTCCAATGTTTGCAAGGTAGCAACATAGTGTATCATAATTCAGTATCAAAGTATCACACTCATACTCACATAAATTCATGTAGTGGTTAAATATGTTGGTGTTATGAGCATTGCCATTGAAAGTTCAGTCAAGAGATGTCAAAGGTCAAAATATCAGATTTTTGTGGTTTTTTTTACTAAAGTGACAAGAGTACATTGTAAATGTTTAGAGGGCCACACCATATTCAAAGAATAACATGATGAGTAAATTAGAATTTTAATTTTTGGGTGTGAACTGTTTCCATTATGTCTGTGAAATAATCCAGACTTGTTACATTTAGAGGAACTGAAATTCTGATGACAAAGTCCATATCGTCATTGTCGGACGGAATCCGCATATCTGAAAAATCATCATTTTTCAGGAAATAAAAAAAACTGCATATTTTTAAAGTTATTAAACATTGTATCGTTAAAGTTGGTATTATACCTTTTATTGCTATCATATACTTGTCACACCCACTGTCTGTTTGGTTTCTCCCTCTTGTATGCCCATGATTTTCCTGTTCTTGTTTAGTTTAATCGCATTCACCTGTCTGTGTTCCATTAGTATGCTTTATAAGTTGTTTTCAGTTCTGTGTCTGGGGTTCTGGTATTAATGTTAGTTTTGGTGTGTTTGTTCCTGCCTGTTTTCCCAGTCCTGTGGATTATTTATTAAATTATTAAATACTTCTGTGTGAATTCTTCATCGTATTGCTCCTTCCATTCACGTGCACTCGTGACAAAACTGTTGTGTACCAACATTAACACAACATTTCCCCCAAAAGCATGTTTAATCGGAGATACGAGATTTAATATTTGGAAAAAGGGAGATAGAAGTTTACGCTCTGATTGATAAGAATGGTACGGACACAGACGTCACGTTTATCAAAGTCTGCGGTTGCGTTGAGCCTTTTTACAAGAGACAAGGCTTTAAAAAGCTAATCAGAGCTAATGATTGTGGTTATATACATCTTCCTAAACTCTATTTTAAACGTTTAGGAGCTATGAGTGATGCAATATCAAAATAAAATGATGAAAACATGAAAGTGATATGTTTTTGTCAGTTATGGTTACCCATAACCAAAATGTGACCTCTGCATTTAACCCATCCTTCATGAGGAGTGAACACACACTGCAAGTCGTGAACACATACACACCCGGAGCAGTGGGCAGCAATCACTGTTGCTACCTGCCGGAGCTGGAATCAATCCAGCAACCTACTGATTACAAGCCCGACTCCATAACCAATAGACCACAATTGCCCCCAGTTTTAAAAACCAAACGGTTAAAGTGTCATTTTCTGTTTTAGTAGACTGTTTGTTTACCTTAATTTTCTATAATGTGGACCAGACTTTATGAATGTGGTGTGTATGAAAACTTGATCTTAAATTTCATAAAGTTTATAACAAAGATAAATGGAATCTGTATGTTAAATGTTGTTTGCGTAATTGCTGAAATTAGGAAAAAGGAACATCAGTACAGCGTTGTACTTCACAACCCTATAATCATTTCTCAAACAACCTTGACACTATAATGCCCCATTTCAATTCCATTCAACGCCCCATTTAAAGGTCAGGTTCCAACAATGCAGTCAAGTCTAGGGAGTGAGCATAGGGACGGGTATCTACGGTGACGCAGAAACATTTGTCAGCCCCAGATGAATGCACCACTCCTACGGCAGTGAATCAAGCGAGAAAAGGGAGTGAGCACCTGACACCCTTCATTCAGCCCATATGAAAAATTCATCCACACCAAAACCCAAATACTTTGATGAAAGAAATGGCACATATTTTCAATTATTAGTCTCACTGTTAAGTGGATTCCACACCTAATGACTTGGCCTACACCTCATGCAAGATAACACACACAGACTTGGCCTACACCTCATGCAAGTGCACACACAGTGACCAGGCAAGATAAGCAGAAATCTGAACTAGCATTTCTCGTTCTGCTGGAACGAACACATGCCTTCAATTAGCAGTATGTATCCTGGCTGTAACCTGAGTCAAGTTCTTTCATTCATACACACATTGATGATAGATAAAAACAGCTACAAAAACTTTTCCTCCTCAATGAAACTCTTGTTTTCAAGTTTTAAAATTGAACTGAACTAAACAACATTTAAGCTATTTAAACATTCACTTTTTAAAAATGTGTAAGTTTGCAATATGTCTCAACAAAATTCATACACAGCAATTCTTAATGATAAATGGCAAACCCTACCAGACAATTAGTAATTTAAAGCTGGAATCGATGTCTTCTGCCTCTATATCACATTCTCTGTTTGAAACATAAGATTGCAAGTTTAAATTCTAAGCAACAATTCCAAGCTACAAACACTCCACCATCCTCAGCACCCACACACACTTCTGTTTCAAACATTGTGTAGCCACAGAGGAATGAAGTCAAATTACACTTTCTGTAAAACCAGATAATTAATTATTATTATTATTATTATATATTACAATTTTATTAAAAGGTTTTTATTTTAAAAAATAATAAAAGTTTAATGAAATTATAATACAATCATGTGCTTTTGTATGCAATAAAGAAACAAAAGTGATGAGCATACATGTCGCCAAAATGGCTGACTGGGTCATGCGGTGGGTGTATGGTGCTGAATAGGTTTATTGTGATTACGATGGATTTGCATGCAGATATTATCAGAATACCCATTCTGTGCCCATGACTTCCTCTCTGAGTATCACCAGAGAGAACCCCCACCCTCCATCCCACTCCATTCACTTTATTTCATGGAAATGCAGTATGTAAGCGCTGGATGTATAAAAATTGCTCCAAAAATGGCCCTGTACGTCCCCTGATTATACAAGACGTTTTATACATACCTTTTGGCAGTGAGTACAAAATAAGACATCATGTTTTATTCTAACTGAAAGTGGCCTCATAGAAACCATCTATGATTGGAGGACAGATTCTGACAGCCAAGCAGCAGAAAGCTCTGCTATGCTACCAATGACCCGTTACTGATAGACTGAAATAAACTTGAAATAAACTGACTTGAATAAAAAACTGAAAATAAAATGACCATGAATAAAGTTGGTGTATTTTACACATCATGACTGGCAGACTATACACTTTAACTGGATTTGAACTCTCACACTTGCATATTTCTAGAGTGAATTTCTAGATTCACATTCTAAAAATGGACAATGGCAGAGACGTGTATGGAGATTTGTAGAAATTTGAGTACAGGAGAGTGGGTTTAAATTTGGGACGGCTTTACTCTCCAAATTAATGTGAAAACAGTCAGTGGCCTGTGGATATTACGCATGAATAGATTACAAGTGCACTACAGATTGAATACATTATGCTTGGCTATAAATATTAATATATTTGCAAAGGCTCAATAACTGCAACATTCCTACATCCAATAGACACATTGCTTATGGCTAAGCAGATATGATCTATGAATTTGGTTTGTTTTATAGATGCTATAAAATGATCTGACAAACACATTTTGGACAAACTGGAAACAGAAAATTAAGGCAGGACAGAAAGAAAGAGTCATCCTCTTTGAAACTACATCCCCTTCACTAGTGCCATATATAATAATTAACATTGACTAAAAGCCAAATATTGCATTCCATCAGGTCTTGAATTTATCACCCATTTACTGATCAATAGATTGTTTTAGTGAACTTGTCATAGAATTGTTCATGTGACTTGATCCAATTAGCAGACTTTTAGTGACTGTTTATTAGTGTGTTATGGCACCAAAAACTAAACAGCCTGGTGACAAAACCAAGCCTCACAAATTGCAAATAAAAAAAATACATTTGTTTTTTAAAGATATCTGCATCTCCAAGATTATCCCAAATAGAATGGTTTTGTGTGGCTGGATCCTCCATGCAAAAAAGCCTAGTCAGATCCTGTTTTATGGTTGTTGATCCAGAGTGGAAATTCTGGATCAACCAGTGGAAATGCCAGTATTAGTCTATTTTGTCGGGATTGTGTGTGATAATGCTGAGAGACAAATTATACAGTGTCAAAAAGCAAATGTGAGTGTGGAAGAGAGAAACAGGGATAAAGAAAGAAGGAATGAAAGAATTTAGCAAGTTCAAACATGTAGGTAGGTTAACCATCAAAAATTCGGCCTGTTTGTAGTTCACTGTCCAAACTTTCTGCTCTGTTGTGTGCTGACAAGATGTGCTTCTGTTTCACTTCTTATACCTATCATAACCAAACATACAGTAAATGTTTGTTTTGAAAGACTCTATTGTTCTCTTATGGTAAGTAATTGTCTTACATTCTAACAGTAATGGAAGCCAATCTTTGTTGAAACAAGCTTTAAACTGTACAAATACAAACAAACACGCCAAATGAAATGAAAATATGTATTTTTCATGTTAAAGTTATTTTTTACAATTTCTTTTTAAAAGGTTTCCTAATTGAAGACTCACACATATCTTAAAGCTTAAATTTTGAGACATATCTTCAGCAGCTATGTCTATGTCTTAGAGGAGAAAATGAAATTAATCTATCAAAGTAGCCTGTCAAAAATCCATCCACACATCCAGTGCTGAATACTGATGATTCTGTCCTGCTGGAAATTCATACCAGCGTAGGGTGGTTAAGGTGGTAAACCAGTTCTAGCTGCATTTTGTAACAAGGCTTAGCCTAGTTGATCAACTGGTTCAAGAACACATTTCAACAACACAAGAAGTGACCACATGTAAATCTGACAAACCTGTAAAAACCAATCTGACAACATAAGTAGGACAGAAACATTGTACTTTTTACAAACAGACAAACAAGCTGTCACAGTATGTCTAAAAATTACAGGAAAGAGAATGTGAACATGCTTGTGTGTGTGTGCGTGTCTGTGTGTGTGAGAAAGGAGTGGTGAGGAAGTAACACATTAGTAAATATTATCTAATGCATTTAATTAAACCTTACTTAGATAATTAGATAAGATGTATCTAATTAAATTCAGATTTTATGTATCTGTTGCTACTCTTGCTCTTTTTTATACACGTGATTTGTATGATTTTTGTGTAGTAAATTTATGTGTGATTATGTGATGGTATCAGATTGTAACACCATATGGTACTTTGTTGTACACAATGATATTGTTTCACCATTAAATCATTTAGCATTTATCTGTTTTCCAAGACAAAGAATACCATGAAAATTACTATCAGGTAAGTTTCCAAAAACACAGTAATACTATTGCAACATGTACAAACAACATGGTAACACAATGATACGTTTCTGTGGGCAATGAAGTATTTATATATGAACTATACCAGAAAAAATACCACAACAAAGCACAATAATATCTTTGGATATGTTCAACGTACAACCATTCATCAACTAGGGATGCGTTGACCACCAAGTCATACTCTTATCTACTGCATACACTCACAACATTTACATTAGACAAAAACTGCAGTTGAGTTCCTGCATTACTAACACGATGTTTACAGTCAGAAGGGAGGAGCAGAAGACGTGAGCAGTGTAGAGGAGGCGTGTGTATGTATGTTTGTGCGTGCGTGTGTGTTCGGCCTCCGTAGACGCGGAACTTCAGCGGAGAAAGTCAATACGACGTTTATTAAAGGATAATCGGAGGTAAATCGACAGCATTTCTACAACCCTATTCTAGAGATACAACCCGCGCAGGCATTTATCTGGCGTCGTCAGACTTGTGAAAGTGAGTAAATGATCTGCACCGATCGCTTTAACACAACTGACAGCTAGAGCGAGCTACTGGAGTTAGCGAGGAGAGCCTATGTCCCGACTGTGTTTACATAACGGGGCTGTTTGACATCAACTGATCGCATAACCATATTGAGGTTAAGGATGTTAATAGTTGCATATTTGCTGTCGTCATACTTCTTACATTGCTTTTTATCAGTTATTAAAAACAGTGTAAAAAAGGGCTCTGTTGCGCAAGCTAAGACACCTGCATCACGTCTCACTGATGCAGATGCTCAATGTAAACTGTAGATCATATAATATAAACTGTATGGATCCTATGAGATTAATAAGTGGCCTCGGACCCACTTTGTTTAACCTGCGAGGTCATGTCATCTTAGTTTAGCTGGTTTTGTTTTTGTATTAAATGCATGACGTTATTGTTGTTGTTACAGTTTGTGTTGTTGGGATAAACATTAAAATTTAAGATGCCTATTACAAAACAGCATCGTGGTGATGTTATCCATAGCCTGGCACTGAAGTACCATGTAAACAATGTACATCAAATGATACCATGGCATTATCGTCATGTTAAAATACATGCTTAAAAAATGATTCGCTTAACTTCTTTGGATTGATAATCTGTTTGGCTTTCTGACTGTCTGGCTTGTTGTGGTTCACCATGTTCATAAAGCTCCACGTTTTAATACAGAACTTAAATATGACCATAAGCTCTGAATCTTGAAAAGTTAAGTTTTCGCACCGCTTATATACTTTACACAAAATTGAGATGTTACAGTATTTTACCATCTTAGAAAGACTTCTCTGACTATAGTAATTACACTCAAACATAGGTATGCTATAGATACTATATACCATGGATAGCTGAACTTGGTTGAGGTGTGTTTGATGGGGTTGAAGCTTGTTCCTGGAGGGCTAGTTTTCTAGAGTTTATCTTCAACCCTGATAAATCTAATAATCCTGATTAGCAGGTTCAGATTGTGTTTAATTAGGGTTGGAAATAAACTCTAGAAAACTAGCCCTCCAGGAACAAGCTTCAACCCCAATCAAACACACCTCAACCTTCTAATCAAGTTCTTACAAGGCAGACTACAAACGTACAGACAGGTTTATTAGGGAGCTATTGGAGCTAAACTCTGTATAATAATGGTCCTTCAGGAGGGAGTTTGGACACCCTTGACCTAAGATCATCTGCATTCAGAGTCAGATGTTTTGGGCCTGGCTCTATACTTTTACCAGAAGTTTGACTAGATGCTTTGTAACTTTGAACTGTATTGAAATGCCCCAAATTCTTCTAGTTT
>JAZGTK010004915.1:0-23404 GCA_036877625.1 Ambastaia sidthimunki
AATCGTCAGATATAACTAGTGGATGTTATAAATATCAGACAGGATGTTGCTGTCTCATTTCAGTAGTCTGGCGAAAGCACTGACTTGCTAGAGTTAACTGAGGCTGGTTGTTTTTTTTTAGGGAACTACTGCACCATGTGCTTTAAGTGTTATGAAGATAATGACTACGAGAGTCAGATGATGCAGTGTTCTACGTGTAACCACTGGGTTCACGCTAAATGTGAAGGACTGACAGGTGAGAACACACATCTATCTTCATAAAGGCCGGGTGGAACAGTCGGTTTTTGGAAATCTTTAGTTTTATCACTGCCTCTTTATTCACCAACAAGTCTATTAGTTTTATGTGTAATTTTGTAGTTTTTCTGTGTGTAACATGGTTTTACCACAGTTTTAACCAAAAAAACATGATTGCTGTAGTTGATGCGTGGCAACCACAAATTCGCCACGGTTTAACCATGGTAATTGTATTAAAACTGTAGCTATAGAAATGGTTATTAATGCCTCAAAAACATGGCTACTACACTTTTACTGTAGTAAAATCATGGTTAGTTTTCATAAAGGATTTCTCAGTAGTACTCATACTAATGTGTATAATCGCCACATTTTCTTGGGACTATATAGTGCTGTATTATATAGTCACTGTATTATTTTCCTTGTATATGTCAGTTATATCTTATTTGTATGTTTTGTTTACGTGTAGGGTTTTTTAGGGAGTGGTGAATATTGCTGAGATGTTGTCAGATGATTTTGACATAAAGCAGTTGAGATATAATGTGATTATTTTAAAGGCCGTATCAGCAATAACAAATGTACCGCTGATGTTTTTGCCTGACATTTCATCCACTTCATGTTTTTTATTTTCCAATGTTTCCATTTGCAAATTTCCACACAGATGATCTGTATGAAATCTTGTCCAGTCTGCCTGAGAGTGTGGTTTACTGCTGTCAGCCTTGCTTACAAGCCCAGCCTGATGGAGAAGTCAGTGGAGCTGGATGGAAGGAGGTTCTCCACCAGGAACTTAGGGCAGGGTTAGAAAAAATACTGGGTTGTCTACTGAGCTCCACCCTCACCAAACACCTGGTCACCTGCAAGGGGGTGGGTGTCATCTTATGAACTCACTATGGTGTTATTTCGAAGACTCCCATGACGTTTTTGTTGGCATTTAGTCTATTTCTCTGACCTTTATTGCTGTTAATGTGCTAGAGTTCACTTACTTTTACCGGTGCAGACAGTTCTCATTCTAAAGAGCCTCTGATTGGACAAAATTCAGCGTAGTGCTTAATGAGTCATCACTCATATGTAAATGCATTTCACGTCACAAAGAAATGTGATTAAACTGTTGTCTGCTGTTGACAATTGTTGGTTAAATGTTATGCTTAAAAAGAAAACATTCCAACCTTGTCTTTTTTGTAGTGTTCTTTATTAGGCTCACCAGACCCTGGTGCTGAGGCCGTGTATGTTTGTGACCTTCACGCTGTTGAAATGAAGTTCAAAGAAGGCTTGTACACATCTCTGGTCAGTATCTTAATTTGTTAATTCACTTAAAACTGTCAGTCTAAGAGCTGCCTTTTTAAGTGCAAAAAACAAGTTGGAATTTAGCTCTGCATAGTATAACTTTACTGAGTCAATAATAAATGTGCAGAGTGGTTGAAACTGGTTCCAGTAAATCGTCCTCCTCTGGGCCAAAACAGTTTAGTCTGCAGTCTGCGGTTCAGTTGGGATTCAGTTGGCTTGTTGCACAGCTGATAAACAGGACAGAAACTGTGAACTGGAAAGGTTACAGTTAATTTTGGAATGCAAATGCAAGAGATGAAGATTTTGCTTCCCTTTTTATATTTTTAAGTACAGCAACACATTTGCCCATTTGTTATTTATAAGGATTTGTTTTAATTTCTGAACTGTGTTCGGTATAAATACAGGAAAGCAGAAGTAGATTTTTAAAAGTCCTGTGGTTTTATTGAGCAGAAATCTTTCCATGAGGATGTGGTGAAGGTGATGTGCAGTCACCTTGAGGAGGAGGAAGGCCTACCAGAGGACCAAAGACCCACAGCCGCGGCCCGTGCCTACTACCTGACGGTCAGGGTCTTTTATTGGTGATGTTATTTAGCTACCAAAATAACAAATACAAGTTATATAGAGTAGTAAAGCTCAGGGCCTCCACTGTAAACCCTGTTAAAAGAGTAGTCCACTCAAAAACAATTAGCCAATAAATTACTCATCCATTCATCATAAAATAATCCAGACTCCAGTTTGTTAAAATCCTCTGAGGCTAAACAATCTGTTTGTGAAAGAAAACAATTACTATTTTGGGCATATTTAGCGATGGTGCATTTTAAGGTAAACAAATATGTATGAATGAGAACAGCAAAAAATGAATAGTTGCTCTAAAATCAAATATAAGCAATTTTTTTATTTATTATTTTATCTGTTTGTCTGACATCTTTCAAAATGTATCTCCAGAATGTACTTTTAACAATTCTTTTTTTAATACTGAATGTGTGAATTTCTTTACTGTTTTGTATTTTGCCGTGTAAATGCTCTAGTTGCTGATAAGGCATGAAAACTAAATTAAAATTAAGAATAATCCATTTTAGATCTTGGAGGACGTTTATGGTTGGTTTAACAATCAAGACCCTAAAGTGTGGGATCCACAGTCCAAACATCTGCCTGTGTAAGTTCAGTTTTTTTGTGGTTTGTGTTGGCGCACCTTGTGCAGTTTCAAGATGGATCTCTTCATTCCATGAACTGGCTTAATAATTATGTACGTCCACTTTCCGTTTCTTGTTTTAGTGGAATGTTTCCACATGCCGTGATGCCTCCAAATTATGAGCACGTTTATGCGCAATGGCGTGAGAGAGACGGTTGTAATGTGGCTTTGGGTGGAACCCCTAAGCTGACTGGAGGCCAGATTGATCTTAACATAGGAGAAGAACCAGATCTTTCCACACCTTTGGCCCATAACACCGAGGGTCACCTTATGGACATCAGCGCCTTAAGAATGTCAGGTAACAGATTTAGTTTAGTATCGGTTTTAGGTGAACATACGTAAGCTGTGCAGCAGTCACATAAACTTGATATTATGGTGGTTCATCTCAGGGAAGAAGGGTCCACCAACTAAAGCAGACCTGGACACTGGTTGCTCCATGGAAGATGTGAGGCAGTGCGCCCTGTGCCAAAAATATGGCGATGCTAAGCCCAGTGTAAGTGCAACAGACAAGGCAGTGAACTTATTTTTGTATTAACGAAGTGTAAAATGTGAACTTGTTTTGGTCACCAGCCATGACACTGTTGTTCCGCCTCTTTATTTTGCAGGATGCAGGGCGGTTGCTTTATCTAGGCCGGAACGAATGGGCTCATGTGAACTGCTGTATGTGGTCTGCAGAGGTATTTGAGGAGGATAACGGCTCACTTCTGCACGTCCACAGCGCCGTAGCGCGAGGTCGTCTGATGGTATGTTGTTAATCTTGTTTAACAGACATTGATAACATTTTTTTCTGAAAATAAATCAATGCTGGTTGAAAGTCTCTCTACATCCTGATAACTAAGTGGTCTGAAAATTTTTATGTAAATAAATATATTTGTGGAAAGCACAGGCCCATAAAATGTTCATCCAATCATAGCATTCGGTCCAAATGCAATCACAGGATGTGCTGCTTTTCTGTCACACTATGTATGTTCATGTGTTTTGGAGGAGGCGTGGCTTTGGAGAGAGCTCTGACGGGAGGGTGGGATCTTATGCTTTTAAAGCTAGGTTGCTATTGCTAGCCTCCTTGAAATTGCTTATCCTACCTTTAATAACGTTTTAGCATATATAAAAGTAATGTTAGTATTAATTTGAATATTAACTCCTGATCTGGTAAGCATGATATATATGTTAAATAATGTGATTTAAGTTAATACTTTGCTGATTTTTGTTTATGTTTTGTCCTTTTTTATTGATAGCGCTGTGAACGATGTAATCGAACCGGGGCAACAGTTGGTTGCTGCCTTACTTCATGCCAGAGCAACTACCACTTTATGTGTGCACGCTTCCGTAGTTGTGTCTTCCAGGATGATAAGAGAGTCTTCTGCCACAAGCACCGTGACCTTATAAGTGGAAAAGTATGCTTCTGTTTTAATTGTTCGTAGTTTGCCTATAGGTGTTTATTTTGTAACAGCTGGTTAGTTAAATATGTGCTTGGTTTATGTGTATGTTATATGATTGTTTTTAGAGACAATCTTTAGATTGTTTTCTTTATTGTGTTTTACTTACCAGATCATTACTGGCCAAGGGTTCGAAGTGCTTCGGAGGGTTTTTGTGGATTTTGAAGGGTTAAGTCTTCGCAGGAAGTTTTTGACTGGATTGGAGCCGGAATCGATCAACTTAATGATAGGTTGGTTATTTAGAGAGAATGTTACGTAATATTATTTGGAAATGAAAGGCACATTTTAAACATTGTTGTTCTACTGTTTAGGTTCTTTACTAGTAGAAAAGCTGGGAAAGCTTAGTGAATTATCGGCTTGCAATGGCAAACTTTTCCCTGTGGGTTATGAGTAAGTAACTTTTGATAATTTGTGGCATTCTGCCCAAAAAGAATGAAGGCAATAATAGATGTAGCACACCTTCAAATTTTGCCCTGTTGCACGTAAACAAATGCTTTTCGTTTTGTTTGTTTTGTTTTTAGATGTTCTCGTTGGTATTGGAGTACTGTAAACCCCCTCCGTCGCTGCAAATATAAATTTCATGTTAGGGATGTCCGACCACCCGTTCAAGAAAAACTACTGGAAGAGTTACCCGACCAGGGGGAAAATTGTACAATTGCCCACAGTCCATGCCCCCAATCAGGTGTGTACAATATAATGTGGAGTGATGGATCCGAGATATTTGGATATGAATTCAGTAATGTTTTAATTTCTCAATTATATATTTCCATTAGAATCTGAAGCCCAGGAAATGGATTCAACCCCTACAAATCTTTCCACTGAAACAAACCCCTCCTCCGTATCTGTCTTTGCCAAACCAGACCTTGGTGCCCGTCCCAAAATCCCTTCATACCCTCAGAACAGGAGACCCGCTGGAGGGCTGTCCAGACCACTACCCTCTCCAGGTAATCAAGATAAATACAGTGTCATGCCATTAGAGCGACTATCCAAGCAGTAATTATTTGAAGAATGTTATCTTTCTCATATGAGCATTATATTTATTGTTACCAGGAGCTGCCCCATCCAAGCCTCATCACATCTTGACTATAAGTGATTTGGATGACACTCGACGGCCACGGCGGCATAGCCCACACGCCCAGAATAGTGGTACTCGCAGTCACATGACCTCCCCTACTCTTGGATCCCCAGCAAGCCCAGTGACACCCAGATCAGGTGGATCCCACCACCCTAAAACCTCCCAACCTACCTCCCCAGCATTCCCTCTTGGTGCTACTGAAAACCTGCTAACCTCTTCATCAGCTCGTCCTGTTGGTCGAAGTGCTTCCTCAGTCCGGGCTTCTGGAATATTGACGCCCCATTCTACCTCAGGACTGTTTCCACAGTCCGCATGGCAAGGTGGCATTGGCAGTACCGCTTGCATCAACCGAGCCCTCTCTTCTCCCACCCATCTGTCCATAAGACCACGACCTTTTGAAATTAGTCAGATAGACTCTGTAGAACTTCCACACAATTTTATGGCATCACCACAAGAGCATCCAGCAGAAAATGGTGCCTTGCCCTTGGGAGACTCTTTGAGTTCTCAAAAAGGTAATCATCTAGTGAGCAATAAAGATTTCTCTTACAGTTCCTTCCACTTAGAGCCAGACCTGACTGTGGCACCTGAGCTAAAAACTGAGCTTGAAATCGAAGAAACAGTGCTGAATGAGGGAGTAGCTATGAACTGCAGTGCACAAATTGTAGTTGAAGGTGAAGAAAGCCAGGAGGATTTTTGGGACCCAGGTGAGGAGAAATCTAAAATATCTACCCAGAGATTGTCTTGTACTGTTGACCCTTGTAAAGAAGACTGGGGTAATAGTTCTTCTGATGAAGATATGGAGAACTACTTCGATTTCACTCGCACTGTGGTTACTTGCAAAACTCCAAGAGATGCCTCTGAGACACCTACATCTCCTTCTTTGAGGCAGATTTCCCAGCTTGATGGTGTAGATGATGGGACAGAGAGTGATACAAGTCTAGCTAATAATGACAATCAGAGCATGCAGAAATCAAATCAGGCACAAAAGCCACACAAATCATTTAACTCTGGACCTCATGAACAGACAGATAGCAATGGGCTTGGTTTAGCTATTCCAAGTCCTGTCTCTAATATTTCATCAATTAGTTGTTGTTTAGAACCTGTGTCCAACTCTGTTTACAGAGACACTTTGACTAATATTGTTGATTCAAAGTTTTCAAATACAGACTTTTCATACAGTAAAGATTGCCAAGCATTCAGTGAAGTTTCTGAGCCAGAAACACCCCTGATCTTTGAAAGATGTGATCCACCTTCACCCAATGCAAGTTTCACAGAGCTGGTACCAGTTCAGGAAGATTCTACTAGTGTGCCTCAAGAATCTACTGAGTCAAAGGAAATATACTTGGATCCTAGTAGTGGGCACTTCGTATCTTCTGCAGATGGCTCTACAGTTTACCCAAACCATGTTCCGGAAGGTCCAGCTGGTGTTTTTATGCTCGGCCCAGTTAATGGAATTCAGACTCCCCTGCAACAAACGCCTGCTCATTCCACAGAGTTACCCAATTCTGCATCGTCTGTTGAACCTTTAGCCTCTGATCCCTCTGTGCAAGTTTCTTTGGCAGCATTCTCAAACACTGCACCTTCTTCAAATGTTTCCTTGTACCCTGTCCAGACTCCTGAGAATCAGGCGGTCTTGCCTCCCATGGAGAGTTTCAGAAGCAAACTACATCCACCCACAGACTCGGTGCATTCAGTCTCTTCCGTTTCTGGAGGGGCAATGCCATGTATTCCCACAAATTTGCAGCAGAAACCGGAGTCAATGCTCTCTGTGCCATCAGCCACTGGTGTGCCCCATGGGTCTTCTGGGCCAGTTTCAGGTACAGTCTCCGTTCCATTGTACCCCACTTACTCACAGCCTATTGGCTCTACAACAGTTGGAGTAGTTTCCTCATCTCACTCAGTCATCTCCCAATCATCAGCTCAGCACCAACCAATATTTTCTGCTGTTGAGCCCACCTCTGCTCCAGGTGTTATTAATGGTTACAGCACTATGCCTATGCAAAGAGAAACTGCCCCAGGACGGACAATTTCCATAAATTTTGGAAGATCAACAATGGAACCCCAACCACAGATTGTTACCCAAGCATTACCAGGTCATGCTATATTGACTGTAAAGGAATTGGGTGGACCCAATGTGGATCCCACTCCGCATGTTTTACTTGTTAATCGATTTGGTCAGATTTTTGTCAGAAATCCTGAGAGCAACACCTTTCAGTTGCCAACTCCAAATTCACCTTCTTTCAATTGTGTCACCCAAATTGCTAGCCTCTTGCAAAGCAATGCCTTGTCAGCAACTCTTGCTGCAGCTGGTAACTTGCCCACAGTTGCGGGGGCCACAATTCCAACGCACGTCCCCCAAATTGTGACCCCATTGGTACAGACCTCTAACACCATTACCCAGCTACTCGCTACCAGTAACAATGAAACAGCATCAATACCAGCAGATGCTAAGAAGCCACGTAGAAATGCCAAAGCCTGTGGAGATGGCTCCACAGCAGGAATGAAGAAACCACGGAATAAGAAGGAGTCTTCCACACCTAGGAGGACCAAGTCTGGCTCCTCAAGCAAACAATTGGCAGGTCAAGTAACAACCTCCTCAGATGCATTTAATAAAGCTGACAGTGCCCAAGCTATTATCAACCAAGCTATGGCTGGCTATTATGATCCCAACAAGACTGTTTCCCATGTTCTTAGTCCCTCATTACCTCGTAACACTACTCCTGCTGGCCAGACTCCAACAATTAGTTCAGTGGTTTTACCCCAAGGTCTCCTTGTTAAACCAGAGACAGTGGCTCCTCCACCAGCTCCACCAGAAGCAGCACCTCGACCAAAGCAGGTTCGAATGAAAAGAGTGTCCTCTCTTTGTGACCGTATTGCCACCAAAAAATCAAAACCAGATGAATCTGAACACCCTAGTGGTTTGGAAGAGCCACGCAAGTCAAGCTCTATATCAGCCAGGTAAAAACAGAACCAGTAGACATTTGCTGTTAATAAAGGATCTTTTGATTGCTCTCAATGAAGAATCATTGAAACTTAAATTATTTTACCCTTTCCCCACCTCAGGTATGGAGTTCGCATCAAAACCCCAACTGTCAAGGGAATTCTAGATCTAGATAAACTAAATGAAGAGCCAAATAGTGACTCTGAGAGTGCAAGGTATGCTTTCAAATGGAAAAATGGGAATTGTTAGGAAACATGTCTGTTTACTGGTAAAAATTGTATCAATTTGGATCCTGCTTTTTCTAGAATGTTGATCCATATGCTAGTAAAATGTTTAAAACATTTTAAAACAAAAAATGTTCTTAATTGTCTTAAGAGCTCTTAAAAAAGGAACTCTATTAAAATTCAACAGTAAAAATACAGCATAATGAATTCCACATTCTTTTATATGTTGTTTTTCTGTTTGCACTTCCATATTTTAGGCCCGGGCCTTGGGATCGTCTTTCATTGTCTCGAGGTGGAGACAGCAACAAACCAGCAACTTGGGATTCTGCTAACCGCAGTGCACTAACCGACTGGAACAAATACTCAGGCATACTCCTTAATCCTCCTATTTTGAATATTTTTAATCAGTTACTACTGTGGGTCAGACATTAGATGTTTATTGAAAGATGTTTTTCTGTCTTATTAGGGATGCTGTCTTGCTCAGACGACGAGATGCCTCCTTCAGACTGTGATGAAGAGAGCTATGCTAGCCGAGACCAGCCCCACTTACGCTTTGAGATAACAAGTGATGATGGCTTTAGTGTGGAGGCAGAAAGTATTGAAGGTATGAGGTCATGACTGTGCTTTGTGGTTGGAAGAACTATGTTGCTGTGTGACATACTGTTACAACAACACGCATATGTTTTGATTGGTGTAACATTTGGAAGTTAAATAGTCTAACTTCAGCCAAGTACAGACCAAACAAATGATGTTAGTCTGAAAACGGCTCATTTAAGCCATAAGGGGAACAATGACTCCCCCTATGAGCAAGTACATAACAGATCAGTGTTCAAAACAGTGTCCTTACCTTACCATCATTCCCAATGGTTTATAAAAAAGTATTTAATCCCAAAAAGTTTATAATAATGATTTACAATTTGAGCTCTGCCTGATTGCCCGGGAACTGTTGACTTCAACGTATGTAAGGAAAAGTGCGTAAAGTAACCTGCAATTTTATGTTTTAAACGGACTTGTTTACGCTACGTTACGGATTGCAGCTTTAAATATGCTGTAAAGGAATTTGTTTTTTTTTACAACAAACTTGTTTTTTTTGGTTTTTTTAAATACAACCTTCTTTTTCTCATTACAGTGGCTTGGACAGCTGTTCTGGATAGGGTCCAGGAGAGCCGTGCTGTTGCCGGTCTGAGGCAGCTGTCTTTCACAGGGATAAGCGGGTCACTTATGATGGGAATGCTGCATGATGCTGTAGTCTACTTGGTGGAACAGCTAGAGGGAGCCAAGCGTTGCCAGCACCACACTTTCCGCTTCCATCAACAAGCCAGTCAGGAGGACGATTTGCCTGTCAACCCAAGTGGCTGTGCCCGCTCTGAAGTCTACCAGAGGTCAGCTCACCCGTTTCATTGGATCATATAGTCAAAAATGACTGTATAATTTTCTAAACTGTAAAAGGGGTGAATTATGCATTAAACAATTACAAGGATCACCATTGTGCACTCTTAACTTTGAGAACTTAACCACAAGTTGCTTTTTGGAAACATCCCCTATATAATAATTTTAAGGGAGTTGTTTGCTACATGACTAACAACTAATTAATTGCAAGTTAGTTGGTGTTGCAAAGTGTCACCCGAACGCTGGAAACGTTTTGCACCTGTCTTGTGGTAACAGTAAAGCAAAGGAGGGTTGGACGTGTTACATACCAGTGCAGGAGAACCACAAAAGATGTTATCTTGAAGCAGAAAGTCTGACTGTTTGGTGGGTCTAAAGGATTTCTGAGTCAAACTCTTCTCACCCACTCTTTGTTTTACAGGAAGTCAACCTTTGATATGTTTAACTTCCTGGCGTCTCAGCACAGACAGCTTCCTGACACTGGCCTGTATGATGAAGAAGAGGACGAGGTTCTTCTCAAATCCACTAGGTCAGATAAGAGTTTGATTTTACTGAATAAAAGTCCACTGATAGCCACTAGTGTTCATGTGGTTTATCTGGTAGGGCCTAGCGCTTGCAACACAGAGGTTATGGGTTCGATACCCAGGCAGCACAAAAATTGATAACTTCAAAAAAGGCAAAATGCAGGATTGTAAAGTTAAACAAGAATGTACGCATAAGAATTGTGCAAAAAAAAAAAGTAATATATGCATAAGACATTGGTGGGTTTTTTTTATGAAAGAGCATCACATGGGTAATAAAGTATTAAGGCTAAATTTTACACGAGTGTAGTAGTTGATTTTAGTAGTAGTTGATTGATGAGTAGTTGATTCTGAAGAAAGACTTCAGTTTTTTGTGTTTATTGATTTTGTTTGCCGTGACAGCTTGAATTTCATCTCGTTCCTCTTCCTTTTACATTTTCTCTAGTTAACATCATTGCTCTTCATTAGCATGATCCAGTATTGTTTGTGTAATAAACTCTGGTTGATGTGGCAACAACTTAATGTTTTACAGACGCGCAACAAGTTTGGAGTTACCCATGGCAATGCGCTTCAGACATCTGGAGAGAACGTCCAAGGAAGCCGTTGGTGTTTATCGGTGGGTTCATTTCCTTTAGCTATCAAATGAGGAAACTTAAGTCACAGCTTTATTTTTATCTTCACGGCCCACATTTCAGTTACGTCAGTGGAAGGGTCTGGTAAATTTTTCACACGTCAAAATGTCTTACTAAACAGTATGATTAAACATGAGGACTTCGTTATTGCTATATGTACGTTGTCTATTTGTATATTATTCTTTCTGTTGTCTGTCTTGTCACTGTCATTCTTTTGCACTGTGGAGCTTCTGTCACTAAAACATATTTCTAAAACAAGATTTTGTTCTTAGTTTTATAGTTTCTTTACTGTTATTGACTTTATCTCCCCCCACATTGAGATCAGACTGCATATTCTGTACATAAATTAAGAAAATCTTATTTCTTTTTCTGTCGTAAGCACATATCTGCATTAATTCCAGCAAGATTCCTGGAATCACCGTTTCCTGGTTCAGATTTAGTAATGCCAAAGGTCTTACTTAGCCTATAAATGGCTTTCTTGTATAGAAAATATTTATATAAAAGGGGTCACATTTATTACTGTCATTGATGTCTCAGGTCTGCGATTCATGGACGAGGGCTGTTCTGCAAGCGAAACATCGAGGCTGGAGAGATGGTCATTGAGTATTCGGGCATCGTCATTCGCGCTGTTCTTACGGATAAGCGCGAGAAGTATTACGATAGCAAGGTGACTTTTCAAACCTCCTTTATTTTAGTGATTTCAAGAAAACTTTTTAGATTCGGTAGTCACTGTTGTTAGCGCTAACCATCTTTTCCTATGACGTTCGCACCAGGGCATTGGATGTTACATGTTCCGCATTGACGACTTCGACGTGGTGGACGCCACGATGCACGGAAACGCCGCCCGCTTTATCAACCACTCCTGTGAGCCGAACTGCTACTCTCGAGTCATCAACGTAGAGGGTCAGAAGCACATAGTCATTTTCGCCTTGCGGAAGATCTACCGTGGGGAGGAGCTAACCTACGACTACAAGTTTCCCATAGAAGACGCTAGCAACAAACTCAGCTGCAACTGCGGTGCCAAGCGCTGTCGGCGCTTCTTAAACTGAGGAGCAGCGAAACGTAACTGAACGACAAAATGGAGCAGACGGGTAAAAACATTGGACCAAGCCGGGCAAAGGAGGTCCAAGCTGAAAGTTTTTTTTATGCGAGAAAACAAGACTTACCAGAGTCATTGCTCTAATTTTAAGGTCTGTGAACATATCTAGAGGAACTCAAAGGTAGAAATGCTCAAAATATACAAAATTGCAGTCAAAAATGTAAGTTTTGTCCAGGAGGAACTTTTCTGGGTGGAGGAATGTTTGGGAATGTTGGAATTATTTCACTATCTGTAAACCATTAGTTGGAGCAGTTCTCCCAAGGGTTGACTGCATAGACGGTTACGTAAGTTACATCTGTATCTGTTCTTGAAACATCAAGCTCAATACTTCTTTCTAAAAGTTCTTAGAAAAGTACCAGATATGAGAACAAAACACAATGATCCATGATGCAGTTTGTGGAAAAGGCATTTCAGCACAGTGAAAAAGTAAATGAGTACAGCTTGTTCCAGAGTGTTTACAGTTCTCTTCTTTGAACTGTTCTCCAGACCTTTAAATACAAAACAACACCCTCCTCCAAATTATTGCAGCCCACCACAAAATGCTGGATTCTCATACTCTCAAAAGGCGGGGAATTTTATTGTGAGGACCACCCAGCGTGCGGATGCTTAGAGACAGTGACGACACTCTGTATAAACATTACTAATGAAAGATGTAAACAATTTATCTGTAGTTTTTAATTCTGTGTTCCGCTGAGCAAATACTACTCAGGACAACACTGTAAACCCCCCAGTATAAACCTGTCACTTCACTTTTGGATGTTGCATGGAAGTCAGCAACAAACACGGTTTGTTGCATTTCACAAACACGTCTTTGAAGCATCTGGCGTCTTCTAGTCCGTGACTGTTTGCTAGCAAACACTTTTCCTCAGAAAACGTTTTAGTTGAAATTTTATAATTGTTTATTTTTGTTTATCTTTGAATTCTCACAGGTTGCTGATATTACATCCGTTGACACATTCTTTTTTTTTAATCGCTCACTCTACGTTTGTTGGGCTCGTGCTGTGGTGTAATACTGTATAGATGGTTTTAAAGTCCTACTCCACTTGAAGGCCTTTAATGGTGCTATGCTTAACGTAAGCCCTGAATAAGGAATAAAATAGATCCGCTGTTTCATTGTCATGTTAGAGCACCGAAAATAACACATGCTGTAATTGCTACACAAAATAACAATAGCAAGCAGAACTAACATGCTTTCTAACAAAAACGTTGCGCTTACGTGTTCATAGTGTCGCCAAACAAGATCCCCATTTCATAAACTGAAACAGTGACAAAATCGTGTCTGGAGAGTATATAAAGATATATATTTTTTTCTCGTCGTAGAAGACACTACTTCAGCCAATTGTGACAACTAAACGCATCCTCGTTGTGTCGCAGCTTTTAAAGGTGTGATAAAATCGTGGATTGTTCCTGCAATAAAACCATTTTCGTTTGCCACAATTGCACATACAATTGGGGCTGTACGTTTATCTGGTGATTCAGAAACTGCTTGGTGTCCTTAAGCTAAAGGACCACAGAGGCAATGTATACAGATGACTTACAAAATGTCTTTACTGCATTATACTGTGCAGGAGAAGTATATCTATATATATTTATAGAAGAGTTATTGAGCAGTTTTCAGATGGTGACTGGCACTCAGCACCTTAGAGTTCATGCAGATAAATCGACAAGCTGATGCCGTTGTTCATCTTAGAGTATAAATAATCGTTCATACTGTAGACGTATTTATTTCTGTTTGTCTGTGCTCTGTATGTAACTAAGGTCTTCGGAGAAGTTTCTTCAGGTTTTTGTTGTTGTTGACCTTTTTAACAATTTCCTTTTCTTTAACTTGAACAAAGAGGATGAGTTCTTGCAACGTGGCCTTTTTTAAGTGATGTTTTGACAGCTGTTTTTAAAACGATCTTACTTGTAGGTTTCATTTGAAAGATGAGTGTTTATAAAAGCTCATTTCCTGTGATTGCCCCCTCACATCATGGTTCATCTCCTGCTTTTATTTTTCCAGAGGAATAAACTGAAATTTTAGAGGATCTTGGATTTTAATCAAACCTCCCAGACGTGCAAGGATTCTACCTCAAGCTGTTCAAACATTAATACTAATGCAAAACTAGATGAGAACAGAAAACATCTCGGTCTGTAATTTCAGAGATGGTTTGTGCAATGAAGAATTCAAAGCACTCGTCAGGGCCTCCTTTGATGTGTCTCCCGCAGATTATTGGGAAAAACCTGTCTGTTCCTATGTAGATTATTTTAAAAACATTGTGTTGAAAGATCTAAAAATGAATACGTGTTTGTCTTTGCTACATTGTACAAATGAACCCTAAGTTTGTAAATAGTTGTATACATATTTCTAAACCTGTTTAATTTTTCTATGCACTTTTTTATTTATAATGTTTTTGCTTAATAAAGATGTACAATGTTTGAACAAAAGTGAAGATTTGTTGTGATTTTTGTCCAGAACATACAAAAGCACGAATTGTGTGGATAATTTTTAAATACCATTAAGAATGCTAACGCTGTAGGTTTAAAACAGAAAATGTTTGTTGACCAACTTTTGAAATGACCTTAATTTTTTAAAACTGGGACTCCAGCAGTACCTAAAAATATATTTTCCTGCAATAAAATAAAACCAGATTTGCTAGATGGCAAAATAATAATAAAAAATCTTTATAAAAATGATACAACAGAATAATAAATTCATGACATGCAGTATGAAATTCTTGCCTTAGAGGAAGGTAGATAAATGTTTGTTTTTGTTATTCAGAAACATTTTTGTTATGCTGGATAAAAGTCTCACATCCATAAAGTCATTTCCTAAATATATAAATATATTTTGTGGAAGACGCAGAACCATAAAATATTCCTCCAATCATTGCGTTCGCTCAGAAGGTTGCTAATGCTAGCATCATTAATTACCTATCCTGCCTTTAAGATTATAAATGCTAAATCATGTCAGGTAATACTGTAGTAAATTGTCTAAATATGTTTGTTTGGGATTGTAACACTGCCTTAATTAACCTTCCAGCGGAAGCTTTGCTAAAATTTCCACCGCATCATTGCGCCCGATACCAGTCAACAGCCCAGCGAGATGGCCTACAGTCCAGTCCGGCTTCTTGGTGACGACCCCCTCCAGAACAGCGACGAGAGGGCTTTTGTGGTCTTTCATAGAGTAAGCGTAATTGATCCAGGCAAAGGAAAATGAGCACTGAGCAGCAAGGTGACGTGTATTCTTCACAGCGGTGATGTCTGGATCTAACAACAAGACAAGTTCCTGCAGAACATCCAAGTTGTTTAGCACTGTACTCAGAGGAGCGGCCTGGATCTCTGGAGCTACATGGGTGGAAAATAACATGACAAATGTGAAACGTTTCCAAAGAAATTCCACTTCCAATTTTTGTCATGCTGGGCTGAGCTCTGAATAAAGTTGGCTTTACGGTTTACTGGAAAATTACAGGTCAGGGTATTGAAGCCAAAGTTTAGAGAGTGTCGTTAGCATTGATTTAATTCTTTGCTTTATTTACTTAGCTAATGTTTACCCACCCAACAGATTACACGAAGAGCCAATCACATTATCCGTTATACTGTTCTCGTAGATTTTGCTGTATGAGGCAGATTGATTAAAGCTCTTTTGTGACTCATTCTTTACCTCACTTTCTCCACGGCAGCATGTCTTAAGCTCTGTTGATAACAAAACCACATCCTGTTATTTCAATCTAAAATACATTGGAAGTCTAACTTAGTCGTCTCTGCATGTTTAATTGGAATAGAAAGTATTTTAAAGCCGTAATCGTTACTTTTTGCATCTCTATTGCCATCTCTCTTCGAAACATAAAACTGAAGAAAGTTTTCTTGAATTTCTTGTTAAACTATGATTTGTTTGCCTAAAGAAAATAATGAGTAGGATAAAAGTTAATGGCATCACAGGTATTTATCAAACCAACATCAATATTTGTACGACCGTGTCAGCTCAAATTTCTTGTTTAAGTGCCAAGTGAGAGTTGTTTTATTCTGCAAACCTTGATTGCATCGTTTAGTCCGTTTTCTCTGGATAAACAACAGACAAATCAAAACGAGGATGGATAAACCCCCTACACATATCCAGATCCCTGCAAAGCCAAGATCAAAGATAGAATGAATAAATGAAAACTATCAAATTCCTTTTGCTTGGATTCAAATCCAAAATATTTGATTCCAAGTTTGAAAGTAAGATTTTGCTAATACATGCACAAACTGAATGAGTGCCCAGAACAACACACACTCACATATTCTTTGACAGCTGGTCAGTGTGTGTTTGTGTGTGTGTGTGAATGAATTTGGACTACAGAGACACAATTCATTGTCAGGCATTGAATATTTCTTGGTAAACTGATATGTTGCATTTCAATGTGTTTATTATCAGTAAACTGTTGTAAAGATAAAGACTAACAGAAGTGAATTTAAAACAATACCTGTCAAACTTGAACTGTTTTCATGAGAGAGCCTAGCAGTGTCTGTGTCACTGATGGAGACAGATGTATCCTCTGTTGTACTCCCAGCCTAAGAAAACAGTTTGTAAAAGGCATCAGATTCGTATATTTTGTATTTCTGATGTAGATTTGAGAGAACACTGGTAGGATGGTTTTTCAGAGTTAATAAAATTTACATGTTTACAGTAAACTGTTATCTTACTGCTATTGTGGTCATCACTGGTTGATCAACACAAGATCCATTTAAAATATATTCCCTTCAAAAAAGAGCAAATAACAACAAAAATGAATAAAGCAAACACATTGAGAAGCCTTAATTTCTTATGATTTGTGTGCAAAAACCATAATGCTCAAATTTAAAGAATTTAATACTACACCCTAGTTAGTCAGCCACCTTAGTAGTTAACAATACTTAATACAGCATTTAATCTTGAAGTTAATTTCAACATTCACAAATATATCTTTAAAATTAAAAGCTGCATCTGTTATTAATAGTTAATGCATAATCAACTATAACATGAACGGACCACGAACAGTTGTATTTACATTAATATTAACAAAGATTAATGAATGCATTTATTAGTTAAATACATTGCAGCTCATGTTAACTAATGCATTACCCAACGTTAACTAATGCAACCCGTTGTGCAACTTAATAAAACTAAAACTCACCCCTCTTTGCAGCAGACGGTATCTGACACGGTCCTGCAAGGAGATGCAGTCAGCTGCGGGGACGAACAAACTGTGCATTTCTGACATTTGATGCTCCATCCATTGTTAAATGTCCCGTCTTCGCATTTTTTATAAACACTGAGACGCGAGTTTCCATGATCATCCAGCCCGCAATTCCGATTGAATTCGTGACCTGCGGCAGAATGTGATTCGGATTCATGTAGAAGTGCAAAACGATGCAGGAAACAGTTTAAGGACAAACAACACGTACCCTGTTCAATGGGAAATTTAGTGTCACATGGCTTGCAGGTATACTCTGTGTAATATTTATCCTCTGGACACACGTGGGAAGGCATTTATACCGCCGGACACCTTTCCTGAAAAGAAGTGAAGTCAAGACAGAGTGGTTGAGAGAGGCGGAGTTTTTATCCTTTTGTTCAGCAGATGTGGACTGTGGACCCGTAACAAAGCTTACGTGCAGCAATGTCACCTTATATGAAACACTGTTTAACATAATAAACACTGTTTAATATAATAGCAGATGAGAGTTTTACCTAAACTCCACGGACAGATACAATTGGTGAGAAGATTATATAAGACTGATGATCTTATACCACAAAAGTTACAGGATAAACCAGTTGTCTTTTTCTTGCAATGTGCGTTATTTAACCAATATATCCAAATATAAGCAGAAATAATAAACAAATGATTTGCTAGGAATAAGATAAAAGCAATGTTATAGATGAAAAGAAATGCATGCCTATAGAGTCCACTATATAAGAAAACTAAATAAGGATTTTAAGCTAAGGATTTTTGCATTACAAAAGCATTGGTTTACGATATTGAATATACATTTCCTTCAATAAACAGTCAATGGCGATTATGAATAGACAATGATCGCATATAGAGGCGTCTAGTTTTCGTGGAGCGTGGCGCCAGCTTGTGGTCATATATTTGAACTTGAACTCATATTAAGTTAGAGCTAATATATAATACTTTTATTCAAATTAATTATTTATTTAAATATTCAAATGTGATTTTTTTTCTTATCATTTGGCATCTGCTTTGGTTAGGAGTGATGCGCCAAGCAAACGCCTCCTACTCTGGAGATTAAATAAACTTCTCGTAATATTTTTTATAGACGTGCATTCATAAATGTGTTAAGGCACATTTATAAATTGCTTTTAAATGAATATGATGTAAAGTAATAATGTAGAGGACAAAACAACAGTTTGCACAAAAAAGTCATCTCATGTCCACTGGACATTAATTCCTAGACTGATGTTTTATTTCGCTGGAGAGATTTCCAGTTTTACGTTTCTAATAGATCAGATTGTTTTCTATTGACAGTTTAATGCAGGATTTTTGGCTATTATTGATACAGAAAGAGTTGCAGTTACAGACAGTAAAAGAAAAGGTTGTTTCTGTCGCCTCCTGTTGGCCTGTATATCACTTCACAATGATCGTCGAAACACCTGCTACCAGTTTATTTTAATTACAACACCTCGTTATTTAAAAGCATTAGACCAGCCCGTCTTTTAAGAATACACCTGAACTAACAGCTCACCACCATTAGCTTTTAAATGAATTATTTGGGGTATATTTGGGTTTAATATCGGGTCTGTTTCTCATCTTGTTGATCAACAGGAATTGTAGTTTGCAAGTTGCTTCATAAAGTCAGTCTCTGTAATAATCTTACATGTGCTGAACAATCAAGTGAAAATCGCTGCATGGTATAAATGATAAATCTGTTAGTTATTTAATTAGTGAAAGTGCTTTTCTAAAAAACAAAGTTATATTCACAATCACACCCGAAATGAATGCCCTGAATTTATACCGTCTTATTTTGATGAAATAACTGTTGAGTGCATAAGAATTTTCAGGGCTGTAAACAGCAATGACTGAAATATCAATATGTGCATTTTTCTGTTTTCCTACAGTAGTCTTGCATGAGAAAGTCTAATGCCATTCGTTCATTGAGTAATGATACACTGATGCTACTACGACTGTCTACCAATGCGGGTTCAAATCGTACTAATCCGATTCAGTAAAATCACCAGGAAGTTCAGTAATCCGATTCAGTAAAATCACCAATAAACTTGTGCATTTATATTATATTATAATGCTTTAATTAAAGAACGTATAAACTATGCAAATACATCTATGCATAGGGAATGCTCAAATTAATGGTACAAATCTAAGCAGCTCAATAAATAAACATCAGTTTCAATTTTATTGCAAGTTATAAGCATTGAGAATCAGGTTACCAGCTACCGTCATCTTGGGACATTTTAACATGATCGTAAAAAGTATTCATAATATCAAAGTTGCGTTCATTAAATACATTTCCATGTCTACACGCTGAACTCTAACAGCCGGACGCTGCACGGGCAGCTGAGGTCAGGGGTCAGAGGTCAGGTGTGACAGTTATACAGGTATGTGCTGCTGAGGCTCCAGTCTGGAGGGAAGTCCTGGGTGGGGTGGCTCTTCAAATGCTTTTGCATGGCTGCCAGGCTGCTACAGAACTCCAGACACAGGGTGCACTGGTACGGCGTTGCTCCGCCGTGCGTTCGCAGGTGCTTAATCATGGCCGAGTAATCGCGCGAACGCTGGCCACACAGACGACACTCAAACGGTTTCTCGCCTGTTCCAGTCAGAGAGAGAATAAGAATTGATGTCAAGGGTTACACACGTGGTAAGGCCCCGCCCCCTGATTGAAAAACACTGCTCTAAATGACCAATCAGAATCAAGTATTATAGAGAACTCTGAACTTCATCCTAATAATATGCAGATTAAATGACATGCCAGACAAATTGTTCACCTTTTTGTACACCGTAATGAGTTTATTGGGTTAATATAACTTTGTAAACTGTACCTGTGTGAACCCGGTGGTGTGTGTCCAGCTGGTGCTTAAGGCTGAATCTTTTGCTACACTGTTTACATTGGTATGGCTTCTCATCTCCAAGACCCTTCCTGAGCGAACGCAGGGATCTCTTATCCTGTCCTCCTCGCCCACAGAACTTACATCTGAAGGTCATCCTGTCTGAACCTGCAGAAACAACGAAGATCACAGAAGAGCAGAGTGAGCTAAGCTATGCCACAAATTTAAACAACTCAATGCAAGTAGCGCATGACTTATGTTAGTCTGAACAATAAGAGCTACAGTACGTTAGACAGCAACACTTCTAATAAACCCGTGACAGAAATAATGACCTATAGGATAAAACTCTGAGAATGTTGTGATGAATACTGAGACTCAGGTTAAAGGTACTTTGTGAAGGTGGGGTATTTTTAATTAGCTGGCGGTCACATCTTTGGTGCTTTACATGCTGAGATGAGTTTAAATTTATCCAGGTGTTGTTTAATGTGTTAATGATTGTTCCATTTCATTTTAAAGCCACTTAACCACATGTTTTTTCTTTTGTCATGGGGTCATGTAAATGGACATGGGCTATTTTAACTAATGATTGTTTTATTCGCAGAAATAAAAAATGAATGCACAACACCTAACACTAGGCAAAGGTCAAGGTCCACTAGTAAAAATGCTGCTACTTTACTGGTACAGATTACCAACATAATTTATATAACAATTAAAAAAAAATAGAGTAACAGAATGTTTCTATGCAATTTCTCGAAGTTCTATGACAATCAGGTTTGATAATCAGCTTGATAAAGAGGCCCTAACACCCTAGCGTTTTCTCAACGTTTCAGGACTGTAGAACCACAAGATGCAAATGCTTGTCTTTGTATCTTTCATTTCAGTTGGTAAATAATCTGCCGTTTTCAAACTAAAAAGAAGTCTTGTGTTTTTATGTATAAGGATGAAAAGTTACGAAACAATGGCTCAAAAGTGATTTATGGTCAAAATATAAAATGACACCAAAGCATTTGGTAGAGTGCATCCGAGGGGCCCGATTTCAGATCAACACATCCTGTGGCAACTCTCTCTTCATGTGTGGCCTAGTTTATACCTCTCCCTGTCCATACATACACATACAGACACCACATCCTCCCATGTACAGCTTAAAATGTGAAAAAAATGCTTGGTTAACACATTCTGTCCTCATATTCACAAAAGACTCATTTGTGACAATGGCATGGACACACACACACACACACAACCTTGTGTAACGTTACACTTGAGCCTGCTAAAACAAAAGCAAACACATACATGACCACATACAAGCACGGTAGACATTGTGCGCACACATACATATAAATATACACCCACACATTCCCACATACCACACACACAAACTCGCGATGCAACACCGAAGCTTTTTGCAGATTCTTGCGCTTCACTGCACGTTTGCTTTTTAAAACGTCAAAGAACGTGTCTGACAGTCCCGAAATCTGAGAATTCAAGGTGTCAGATGCGTTTATGCATAAGAGAACGTCTCACAATAACCACCTGGAAGATTTTAAGACGTGCATTTGATATGAAGTGCTAAGCAGTTTCCTTGTAACATTTGAAACTGTTAAGCAATGCTTGTTTAATTCTCATACAACGATTAACCTCCAATTAATGCGAGACTGCGTGAAATACATTTGATTTGTCTTTTTACATTTTAAAAGCCATTTGTAGCAAAGAAAAGGGATTTAAAAGGTAAACTAAATCTTTGTCCTATACATTTACGCTTTTGTCAAAAACCAAAATATCTGAAGGATAAAACTAATGTGATACATAGTTTCATAATAATGTGTTACTATCAGTCTCAACCCAAAATGTTGAGAGGCGCACACACAAACACACATAAAACGCTCTAACCCCAATTTGGATGAAAAAGATCGAGTCAACACTTCTGTTCTGGTACTGTATAAAAACCACCATGAAGCAGAGAGTCAACCAACCGCAGGACTGTGCTCAGAAGCCACAGTTTTCTCTTGCACGTCGCTGCACATCCCAGTTTAACAGGTTAGGGGTCAACGATTTCAGCTGTCCTTCACACAGAACATGTTATAAACTAGAGCAAAGCATAAGCTCTGAAAGTGTCTACTGCTTAACTCATTTGTAACGTTATGAATTATACAGTATTAAAGTGTTTTGTTGTATCATATATTAGACATTAACTTGTCACACCAACTAGTCTTTTTTTACAAAAAAGACAGCACAAGCCAGATAACAATTTCAGGTGGTTTCCCTTTAGCTTGTTAGAAAATTCTAGAAACGTTGTATTAATGTAATTGCTTGGTTAGAATAACATTATTGAATTGAACATTATTTTAAATTTTGTACATTTATTTACAAAGAACAACATTTTTCATTTTAAAACGTTTCACTTAACTAAAGAACAACATTTCTGATGTATATCAATATATTTCATGTTTTGCATTTAATGCAATAAAAGTCAAGCATTTAACTTGAGTGTATAAATATGCTTTAAACAACTGTAGAAATCTGTACTGCTATGTATTTTAAAAATGCTGTCTTTGTACGGTCTATAATCCTCATTTTAGTTGTTGGCGGAAGGGAGGCAACAAGCAACAAATCTATGGCAGCTCACTGTAGTGTTTGGAAATACTAAATGCGACATTTGCATCCTGTTGTGGGCATCCATTGCTCTGATCATGAGGAAATGCATTATTACTTCAAACATGCGACGCATCTAAGTCAGTAACTTAGCCAAGCATGTTTGTGTTTAAACATGCGCATGCAGACAATGTTACCTGAGGGAGAGGAACCAGTCACCGACCTCCAGGGGTTTTCCAGGGCCGGCTTACCGCAGTATCTGCAACACATCTCCTGCTCCTCTCGTACCTTTGGCTTCCTGTGGAAAATGTCATGTTATTGCTATTTAAAGATGTCCATATTTTCCATGCATAACTGATACAGGCTGACGTTTGAAGTTACTCATTGTGTTTGACAGGTGTTTTTTAACCAGTTGTTTGATCTGGTCAACTCGCACCTTCAGCTTGGTCGCACCTCTGGTGCTGCTTTTAAACACGTTCTCAAGTTCTGCTGAATTTTGACAAACCACAGATCATTGTGACCAACAGGTGAGGTCAGTAAAAATGCACACACTCTCACATACAGAGGCTTCCTGCTCTGACACACAAACTAATGATCAACAACAAAACCAGACACTGCACAAAAGGTACATATACATTGTTGAAACACTATTTTAATATATATATTTACATTTATTCATTTGGCAGACTATGAATTCAAGGTATACATTTTTATCAGTACTTGTATTCACTGGGATCGAACCCACAACCTTTACGCTGCTAACGCAATGCTATATATATA
>JAZGTK010004916.1:0-23403 GCA_036877625.1 Ambastaia sidthimunki
CCACAAACCCCATCTACCAGCACCTGGGCTACACCTCTCTCTTGAGGGACAACGTCACTCAACGCCTCAGCCGGGCCCGTTCTGAGACAAAGAGAGTTACTTTTCAACAGGATGACAAGGTGAGGAGCTTTTTTCACACATCTGTTGCAATGTTCTTACAACATGCAGGCTGTGCATGTTAGACATTACTAAAAGTCACAGCCTGTTAATATAAGTGCAACATGATTTGTGAGCATAGAACATCGTATGTTTTATATATAAATGAGATTGTAATGACAACGTCAAAAATGCTGAATAAAATCCGTTAAAATATTTTTAATGAATAAACAGTTTTTTGTAGCTTTGTTTTTTTTGTGGAATCTTACAGGGTTCCATTTGTAGAGTGTAGAATGTTAATTAAAGGTTATGTGGGCTAATCGACATGAAACTTGACATTAATTTGTTGTTTTCAGCTTGTTATTTTATATTTTCACACACCAACAAACATAATCATAAGACATTCTACTACTGAAGACCAACTAGGTCAATTACGCCAGATAATGCTGATAAGAACATTTTTGATGAAGTTTTTTGTTGCTCTGCAAAACCAGTAATCAGCATTGGTGTGGAGTCCCACAGGGCTCTATTTTTATAACCTGCACTCTTTCATTTTGTATGATAATTTTAGTTTATGTAGGCTAATCAGTAAACTTGGGACGGATTTGCTGTTTTCTACTTGTTATTGCACATTTCAGAAACCTGACTAACAAACAAGAACGCTGTCTGTTTAGTTTCAGTTACTTATATTGAGGCGTTGCTGATATCTAAGATGACATTTGCATGCAAAATTCAGTGGATGACTTAGATTAGCATGGAATGCTCTTTCTTACACGCACATCTTAGGTCAGCATGATATACAGGATATACAGTATTGTATATGTGTTTTGTTAAAAGTTGATATTTTCTCTTTAAAACAACTTGGGATGGCTTGTTTATTTCACAAATTGTTAAGATGTTGTTTAGATAAATGCTAAGGAGGAGCATGTCTGTTTGTAGGACATTTAGAAGATTAGGAGAGTGTGAAAAAGGTTTTCAGCGTCAGGCTGTGCATCTGTGATGAAAGATAATGCCATGAGTGTTGTCTCCTCTCTCATCTATCAGACACACTGTCCGGTTCACTGATGAGACTGCTTTATCAAATCAGCCTACATTACCTCTTTATGAATTCTGCCACCTCACTCTTGAGGTAAAATGTCTCTTCTTGAGAGCTCTGTGATATTAACATAAAGGATGTTTAAAGGTTTGTGAATTCATGTTTGTCTGTTACTAACATTCAGATTTGCGTAGGGCATATTTTATGTTTGTTAGAGGTGAAAGATGTGAGTGTAGGGTGATGCAGAAGATTTTAAAGTATATGCAAATATTGTGTCCAAGAAAGCTTGTTCCTCTTGCCCTCTTTTGGTGGTGTCCACCAGGGGGCAGCCGTAATACACTGTCAAATTGAATATAGATCTGCGTGCGTCTCCATTGGATTTTCCTGTGTGCTGTAAACTCTGATGATCTGATTTATTGCATGCATTGTGTTAAATTTACACAATATGAGTTGTGATTTAGATTACCTAACCACCCTCCAATACAAAAGATTGGTTAATGTTAACTATTCTGTTTGTTTGCCTCCATCCAAGAATAAAGTATGTTGATAATAGGGTTGAAAGTCCATTACAAACTAAATATTATGTACAGTATATGTATTATGTGTTTTCTTCAAGCTTAGTTTGCATCGTATTCATTCCTTAATTTTAATCTATGAAAAGCACAATGAGCTGCCTGTTTACTGAAGGAAGTATCTCAAATAAAACCTTTTTCCCACTCCACTGCAAGCACTACCAACACATACTTCAGACAGCCAAAGATTCTATGAAAAATCATGACAACAAGAATCTAATTATTTTGACCAGAATTATCAAAATGCTCAGTGTTTGTTTTAAATCTTGTGAGTAGTGCTGCATACATTTGCTGTTTTGTGGTCCGTTGAAGTGCAAATAAATCATCATGTTTAATTTGTTGCAACCAGCAAGAGACCGACGGGATGAACTTTTCATACACTCGATGTGCTCTCACAAGACTCGTAACGTTCTGGAACATTTCCCTCGACCTAATGCAGAAGACATTTTTCATCTGGTACAATGAAGTAAAAAGACAAAAAACAAAAAACTAACAAGCTGTGAATGAGTCTGTCAATTTCAGTAGTTATAAATATAGTTATTCTTTCATACTGGTTGTAACTTACTGATTTGTGTTCTGCTGGCCTTTTACCATTGTCTTATAATGGTGTGAATTATTCTGTTTAAGGCTTTTTATGATATTTTGCTCGCTCTGACTGGTTTAGCAATGTTGCCATGGATATATAATTATGAATACATTAATCAGTAATAAAACTATTATTATAAGGCAATTTCAGCAGATTGGGGCATTCCAGTAACCTCACACACCCTTTGATTCTGTATCACTTTTAGTGTCACTGTCTTAACTTACCCATTTCTGAGCAATTGCTAATCACGTTTAGGGACAGAAATTGGGGTGTGGCTATCTGTGACCGTCATTTTTAATGATGTATGATGAAACACTCACCCTGCCTGTCTGGTCATCTGCAAATCTAATTCATATGGCTGTTAATAGCAGTAAACGCTTGTTTCAGCTGCATGGCAGGTTCCACCTAAAACCACTCGCAGCTGATGGATTACTGTTATTAGAATTAGTGCGTTTTGGTGATTTCTCATTGTTGTTTACATTTTATATCAGCACTGGGGCTTTTAACATGAAGGATCGAAATGATCTGTATGTACATATATACATAATTTTTACAATGAATACAGATTTTTTTTACTTTTCTACAGTTGAATTGCACAAGTCATAATAACAGCTTTTACAGTTAAAAAACAGCAGAATTATAGGCAGTTTGTTTCTTTGCTGGTTTTGGAAAATGCATTTTTAGTCCATTGAAAGTCTTTAGTCTGTTGCATTTGTGTAGAATGCTTCAACAATTTTTTTAAATTAAAATAAGAATTAAAGCTGTACTGACAGTGGTATACTGTATTCCTAAACAGCACTGATGAGAATAGAATGAAATGAATAATTTACAGTGTGTTAATTTAATATAGTGTTTTTCTTACTAGTTATGTGAATAAGCATAACACATTTGCCTCTGTCTGTGTGAATTGTGATGGATGTGGTTTTGTCTTGTACATACTGAGCTGTATGTATGTGCTCAGAAAGATGTTTTTTTCTCATTATGCCCTAGTTCTGTCTTCTCAGCTGCTGGGTCTCGTCTCTACTCTGTCAATACAGTGGGCTCTAAAAAGAGACTAGGCCTTATTGTCTCTGTCTTTTGTGTCTTTGCTTTGCTGCTTTTTCATTAGAAGACAAGAAGCCATCTGCCTTGGGACAAAAAGTGCAAGTCTTGCGCCTGCTCTCACACTGAACGCACCATTTCCCACTTTCCTTTCATCACTGCATGTAACTCCCCACTGTCTCTTTATCTTGAGTGTAAACCTTTAGTAGTTCAGTGCTGCTATTTTAGCAGAACTGGACAATGGCCAATCAAGCAGTTTGACTGAATGAGAGACCAATATGTATGACATTATTTATAATATAATCAGGCAAATTACAGACTCATATTTTGCCACTTTGAGATTATTGTAAAGTGATTGCTATCAAAAAAAATATTTTCTTAGGAGTTCATTATTTAGGCATTTATGTGGTAATATAATACTGTTCTAGTTTAAACAGGATAAAGCTTTCTTGTCTATTTATTGGTAGTTAGGTGTTGGCCCATTATTGGTTTTCTATAATACAAGAAATATATTAAACAGAAAATTTACAAATGTTCTTTTGTGTGTGTTTTTTTTTAATAGTTTTGTGGATTTTGAGTAAACAGTAAGTCAAAGTAGTTTGTTTTATTTAATTATATTCATTCAGTGTAATTGTGTTTTAAACATTTTCATATATCGGCCATCAGCCGCCCAGTGCCCTAGATATCAGCATCATCATTGTTAAACCATATCAGTCAATCGCTGGATAAAGTGGTTTTTGGTGTCTTCTGCTATGTCTGTCACTCATAAAGTTTAGCAGCAACTGCAGGTGTGGGTTTATTCTGAGCAATGCTCATATTTTTAACACAATCTTAACAGACTTACATTCATCTGTTTCTCACTTTTCTGGGAAATCCGGTGTAGCACGTATCTGAATGTGGCACATCCTAAACCTCTGGGCTGTAGACATCTTGCCTTTCTTCCTCTTCCACATTCTTTATAGTTTACTCATAAATTCTCTTTAATTCCTCCCAATCTCATCATTTTGTTAATTGATGCAATCATTAAAATGTTTTGGCCACCCATTCTTGTCCTGCTGGATGTCTGAGCAGAAACTCAGACCGGGTTGCTGAACTCGGCTGTGGGCTCCTGCTGAGAGGGGTCATGGCCCCACAGCCTGAAAATGGGTCTCCATCTAAGGAAGAAGGTGAACAAATTAGGCACTACAGGATTATCCTATAATGCAGGGTTGTAGTAATCTGTCTTAATCCCAAGCAGATTGTTGGAATTGGTTGTGACTGAAGTGTGGTGCAGAGTATTAAACAGTACAGAGAGATGACTAGATTGCGAAACAGCTTCAAACCTTTCCACTACAAAAGAAAAAAGGATTTTTATGGAATGTATATCTTTTGATTAGGATAAAGGTTGTTTTCAGACTAAATCTACTCTAAAATTAGAGAGCAGATCTCTGATTTTATCACACTGTAAAGCTGAGCTGCTTGGCTTTGAGCTGTAGGATTAGCCATGTTTAGGGAAGCACTGTGGAAGCTTGTGTTCCACATAAGAAGTGTCTGGATTCCATTGATCCTGCTATAGAAACCTGTGAAGATGCATTTACAAGACTGACAATCACCCTCACAAAAAGTCTCATCTCCTTTTCCATCTTTGTCTCTCTTCACTGTTTGCTGAATGAGTGCTACTGTGTGAGGCACACTCCTGCCCCCAGGCAGACCACCCACCCCCAGCCCTGCCCATGAAGAACCACACTGCCCCCACTCATTCAGCCCAGACGATCAGGGAGTGTAGAACTGCCCTGATTCCTGCGAGACAGTTGACACCCATAGTCCTGACCTCATCCTCTTTTACTCCTCAACATTCCCATCTTCCTCTAGAGAGGAGATGCAGGGTCTTCCAGAGTCAAGGGCCTGGATTGTTAGCCCTAAAGGGGCAGTGAAGGGCGAGTTAGCTCCTCACAGAGTAAAGCAGAAGGATCGTAAGCACCAGGAGTTGTTGGCGTTAGCTCTGGGGGTGAATCTGGGCAGTAAGGGTGCTCTGCTATGGAAACCTTTAAAGATTCTGGCTTGTTCGCAGATTTTACCCTCACCACTGAGCAGACGCACTACACTCAAGGATGGACCAGAAAAACAATGCAACTATGAGAAGATCCACAACTTCAAGGTGAGTGCTGACTTTAATCTTAATGCTTACTGAAGGCCTGTTAGATATACCAGAACCTCTTTACCAAAATACGAAAAAAATAATGTAATTGATACCTGTATTTCTGCAGTAATGGTAGCCAAGTGATCATTCAGTACCCAAGTGCTGTCTGACTGAATCAGCACAACTGGAGGTGTAAATACAACGTAATAGACCTGCTGCTGTTTGTTATGTCATTAATACTAATCTAACAACAATATTGACAAGAACAAACAGATCATCACATACTGCTCATGGCTGGATGACTTTATGAGCTTTAAAAACCCTCTGCTTGTTGAACAAAGACACACAAACAATATTCTACAAATCATTGTTACAGGTTTGATTCTCATTCAAACTCACTATCAAAACTTATTATGAAATTTATGACTATCATAAATTTATTATTATTAATATCATTATTATTTTTGATGTTTAATATACAAGGTATATATATGTTTAAAGTATATAAACAATTTAAAGTACTATATATATCTATATAGTACTATATATATATTATATACCTTTTTTAAAAGTGAAGTGTTTAGTGCCACTACTATCTGTCTTATTGTTTAATTTGCTAACGGTGTTTCTAAATGCACAGTACACTGTGAACCTTGTATCAATTAGTCTAAATCTATCGTATGAGCCTAATCGCCTGGGCTTTTAATCCATTAACAGAAGTATTGACCAATAGGATTGATCACACAGATCAATAAGCCCTCACTAAAGCTGCTGAATGGATTCTCCAGTTTCATGCCTTTAGCTGCTTAAAAATGTGTGAGACTAAATGCAGTGTCTGTTCATCTGAATTCCCCTTTGTCTCTTAAATGCTAAAAGAGCAAAACAAAACACTAATGTCACTTTAATTAGACACCTGGACGTTTTCTTATGTTCCGTGAAAATGGTACACTTGGGTGTCACATGACTTCCTTTAAAGTATTAGAAACCATGTTTTGTTTTGTTCTGAGAACGAGAACAGTTAATCTAGGAAAATGGTAGTCAAATGTCAAGGTTTTATACTATGTTTAAATATTTTGGTCACCCAAACTTTAATTTCACATGTTAAAATCAAGATTTCACAACACTGGTTTTCTGAAAGCTTCTCCTTTCACTGACTATTTGTTAAAAAAGAAAAACTTTGTAGGCTCGGCTTTGTCCAAGGTAAATGTCGTTCTCCAAAGAAAGTACCATATAATTGATGTTACATGCAGTAAAAGCTGTCAGGATTATTCAGTCTTCTCTTATCAGTTAGTCTCTGGACACAAATGAAGAAGATTTTCATTAATATTATTACATTTCAGCATTCATACTCCTGGGATTTGTTTTAAAACCCTGTTCTGTGTGTTTTTGTCGATCTTTGTGCAGTGTTTGTGACACAGAGGGTGTGCATGGAACATGTTTTGTGTGTGACTTTTAGCAGCCCTGGTAACAAATGCCAGACGCATGATTTTCCTCAGCAGTCCTGTAATGTGACTCACACGTAATATAAATAAACAAAAAGAGGGCTGTGTCTCCACAGGGGGTCCACCCTACATCCACCCTCTAGTTTTTACTCAGAGTCGATTGTTTCTTCAGAATTTTGGCTGACAGATTTGTCTCTGAGGTTTTGCCTGTCAACCCTTTGACAGCTCAGGTATGTCTGACTGAGGATAAAGTCACTGCACAGAGCCACAGACAACAGCTTCACGCATTACTGTCTACATTGTCATTTATACAACATGAATTCAATGTCACGAATGTGATACACATTGAAGCTGTGGACAAGTGTATGTTCTCTAACACATTGTCTCTTACCCCTTAATTAAAGTGGCAAAAAATAATACCTGGTTAAATAATAATAAGAATGAAAGATATATATACATCTGGGTGAGACTAACATAAAATCCAAAAATCCAGGTAAACATTCTGTGTTTGATGTCATTTATTCAGGGAGATGCAAAAGATCATTTCAAATATAATTTATCTACTGATGAAATATAATTTATTTACTGTTGGAACTTTCAGTGTCAGCAATAAAATAAAACAATAAATAATAAATGAAATAAATGGATAAATAAATGAAATAATAAATAAAATATATTTTTTAATTAGAATGACAGCTAAAATTCTTTATATCACACATAACAAGACAGTGTATTTGTGTTGTTTTTTGGTTTAGTTTTTCTTTCTTTATGCTTGAGTGGCACACTCTGTTTGTTGTCAGTTCTACTCAGAGATACTCCAGAAGTGTTGTCATTGGTTTTCTGCTGAAATGCAGAGTGAGTTTTAACTGGAAGTGAAAACGGAGAGCTGAATGAATCGGTGTGTTTCAGATGTGTGAGCATGTATGTGTTTGACGCACAATGACTGCTTTGTCCTTCTGTTTGTAGGTGCACACATTCAGAGGGCCGCACTGGTGTGAATACTGTGCTAACTTCATGTGGGGTCTCATCGCCCAGGGCGTCCGTTGCTCAGGTAATCCTTCACCAACTCCTCCCGCTCAAATGAACTGTCCATCAGAATTATGACACCAGCTACTTTTTTTGGTATTAAATTACAGTTAAAGCCTCTGAGGATCCTGGGGCCAGATTCACAAAACCAGATTCAGAAAACTCATTTCAACAGCTATTTTTTTTCTTATTTCAAGAAAAAAAACAAGGAAAAGATCATTTCTATAAAGAATTTTCAAGAAAACATTCCTAACTTTTTCTTAAGATCGTTCACATAAGACGAAATTTGGGAATTCAGATTCTTGAAAAGAAGCTTCCTAAAGTTAGAATAACTGACACCTTGTCATATATTATATCTTCAAAGGGTAAAATCTGTAAATATTAATCTGTTTTAAAAGATTTTAAAATCTGTTTAACTATGAAACATTATAAAAAAATAACAAATAACTTATAATAAATACAGTAACACTTTACAATAAGTTTTTAATGGTTTATTATATTGTTTATCTTAATTATAATTAACAATGAACAATCTTTCTACAGCAAGTTAATGTTACAGTTTACTAGTGCAATTTTTAAAATTAAAAGTTGTATTTGTTACTATTAGTTTATGCACAATTAACTAACAGGAACAAACCAAGTAGAACTTCTCCAGCATGCTGTGATAACCCGCGGCTGAACACTGAAAGTGAGACGTGGGACAATAAGGGTTTTAACCAGCATGCTGATGTGTTGGTGTTTAACATCTTTAATGACACCAGTGTACTTCTGAGTGTTGATTATTTATAGTGGCACACACTGTGTACACTGTGGTGTATTGTGAGAGAAACACACCCAGATAAACCAGGACAATCTCCTTGTAATGATGTCGAATAAAACCCATCTGAACTCTATTTAACACATAAAAACACATAATAGATACACACACAGTCATCTAATCACATCTCAGCACCTGACTGGGCTGTGCTGTTCTGTACTGTGTGACGAACTGCTTTTCTGAACAGCTGTTGTTCCACTTATTGACGGTTTAGTAGAAGTGACGCAGAATATTAGGAAGATCTGTAAGACCGGATCTCATGAATGATTCTACATTCACATCGAAATGGAACATGAGAAAGTTTGTAATCAGCTACACAGATTGACTGTTTTTTGTGGTTCTAAATGTAAAGTAGATATTGAAAATCAAATTTATGCTAACAGATTTAGTTTAATGCTTTTGTCAGGTTTTTGTTGGTTTAAGGTACTTCAGAAAGTTTTACGTGTGTTCCACAGCTGATAGACAAATTCACCCTAATTTCGTAATTACAGGTTGGAACAAATCTCGTGTTAACATGAAGTTCGTCTGACAGCATTTTTACAAAAACCCTCTGTATACAAACTCAATCCAGTCACAAGGCTCTACTGTTGGTTTTTCACACAGTAAAGGGCCTCATCCATTTGATCCATTATTAAAGTCTATTCGTCTCACGCAGGGTCTCTTACATTACATACAGGCCCCCTGGTAAGCCGGTGTCATCAGACACATTGAGAAATAGAGCAGAATTGAATGTGTCCCCAGGCTCATGTGGAAGAATTGAGTGTTTTTCTTTGAGTGTAGGAGGGGCTCAGGAAAGCTCTTAAAGTGACAGAATATAATTAATGACATTGCCTAAGATGTGAGACAGCATGTGTATGATACTGCAGACAGGAACCACAGACAGACAGACAAAATGACTGTCCACCATCCACTGCATACACTCATAGTTCTTGTATCAGCCAGGAAACCAATGCAATTATAAGTAGATTTTTGCATTGCCTGAAGAACGTGGTGCTTGCCCATGTAAAAGTCACCCACCCAGCTTTAGGTTGTAACAATGTTTACCTAATGTTTTTATTAAGTAACAAAAACATTAAAAATTATATTTTGAATGTTGTAGGTAGATTCAAACTGTCCTCATTTTTAGATGTTGTAGAAGTTGCCACAGGATATCATATATTATTCATGCCTGTAACACAAAATGTGCAGGGACCAGTTATGTGTAATAAACTCCCAAGGGTTTGAGAATGTGCAGAATTTTGTGAATGACAGGTGTTCCTTGCAGGCCTACTTATGATTAAAATGAACAAAATATGTGTGAAAACAAAAATATATTAGCATAAATTCACATAATTTAATTCTTGACTCTGGGCTCAATTATTTAGGCTCAATACAGTGGGAATCCATCACACATTTGACAGAGGCCTCTGGTTCACTTGGTAGTAGTGCACAAGCTGATATATGTGATATGACCTGTATGTACATATGTGTACGTAAGTCCACTGGCAAACACACCGAGAGTCATTCGAGGTGGTTGACAGAGTCTTACAAACACACACCAGAATGTGACAGACATTCTACCACCCAGCTTGACTGAGACTCACCTGTTTTTGCATGTAAACTTTGCCCCTGAAGATATACAATCGATTAGACCCCTAGACACACACATGCTTTAACTCTCCAGTCTCTTAGTCTCTGTTTTTGTCTCTTTGGAGGCAACAGGGTCGTGCTCTCCTGACCTTTTGACCTGTGACTCTTGCAGACTGCGGGTTGAATGTGCACAAACAGTGCTCCAAACTAGTGCCCAGCGACTGTCAGCCAGACTTACGCAGAATCAAGAAGGTCTTCAGCTGTGACCTCACCACGCTGGTCAAAGCCCACAACACACCACGGCCGATGGTTCTGGACATCTGCATCAAAGAGATCGAGCACAGAGGTATTGATCACTGCTAAAACGTGGAACTTACAAAGTGGTATAAGTGGTGTGTATAAATGGAACTGTAAGTGTTTAAAGTCTTTCAGCATGAACAGCAGATCCCAGGCTTGGACCTTCTTTATACCACCTGTGGCCTTCAGGAAAGCACTTAATCACTGTTTGTAGCACCCCACAGCTGCCCTGTGCTCCAACCCCTTCCCCTGACCTATATCAACATGTGCAGAAACATAATCCTGAGATTTTTGTGCAAACTTTAAACAGAGGTAACCTAGCTTTTCCTGTTCTTATTGGGTAATTACAAAAATACACAAAAACAAGTATTTTTTATTTATCTCAGTTGTTTTTCCTAGACAGCACTGAGAATAAATTGACTACAAATGGAAACTCTGATATTTCTTTTTAAGAATAACGTTTTTGATATATATGATATATAACATTAAAACGTTCTACTATTGTTACTGAAGCAACGTTTTGATAACTTTGAGAGAACTTTTAGAGAATTTTAGCCAACATTCTAATCTACTAGGCAAACTGTCCAATCACTAGCAAATCCTCTCTGTTGTTTCTTGAGATCCAGTAATCTCACGTGTCCTCTAGAGTTTCAGAAGAAATCTCAACAAGGAAACAAATAAAAGGAAAAGAATTGCCAATGAATCTCCTCAACTGTTCTGAGCAAACAAATTCTAAGGAAGAATTAATATATAATAATTTATAAATTAAATTATATTAGCCGTCAGCTTATTATGTTAAGCTTACTATGTTTCTCTTGACAACAGTTGTTTTGTTTTATGTTTAACTGCAACTGCTGCTTCTTTCAGGGTTGAAATCAGAGGGTCTCTACAGAGTATCAGGCTTCACAGAACACATAGAAGATGTCAGACTGGCCTTTGACAGAGGTGTGTATTACAATAAATGTTAATCTTTGAAGCGATAGTTCACCCATTACATAATTTACTCACCGTCACATTAATTCACATCTGTTCACACTTTTTTTCTTCTGTATAACACAAAAAGTAATTTGAGTGGCTCCCTTTTGAGGAAAGTTTCTGAATAATCTTACAGTATTGATTGACATCACTTTTATTTTCTGTCAACCTTCAACCTGAGTGGAAAAACCCAGACTTTTCCAGTCAAAACAAACAATACATTCTCTGAATAGTGGTTAATCAGTTATTCATAACAGATATCAAATTCTCTTGCAGATGGTGAAAAAGCAGACATCAGTGCCAATGTTTACCCAGACATCAACATTATTGCTGGAGCTTTGAAGCTGTATCTGCGAGATCTTCCCATACCGGTCATCACATACACTGTTTACTCCAAATTCATACTGGCAGCCAGTAAGAGAACTTAAAACACATTTCAATTAAAGTAAACCTGCTTTGCTTTTTAATCATGATATTATTGTTGATATTATTTTATATGCTCATTGTTAACACGAAAAACTTTAGTATGTCCTGCAGTGCGACATGCTGTATTACAACTATTTTAAACTATATGTTTAAATTCTTTTTAATTTATTTTAAAAAATTTTAATGCAGTTTGGGCCAGCATGGAATATTTGTACTTTAAAAAAATGAAGGCAAAATAAGGCAAAAAATGTGATTAAAACTTGACCAATCACAGGATCTAAGATCCTGCTTTATACATTTATATACATTTTAAACTGAAGTGTTTTAAAAAGTTAAGCGTAACATGGCCAAGCACAATTTAAACAGTATATTTCCTTGATTAGAAATAACAGACCCAGACTCCAGACTAGAGGCAGTTCATGATAGTCTTCTTCAGCTTCCTCCAGCCCACTTCGAGACCCTGCGTTATCTGATGACACACCTGAAGAGGTAAATGACAAACGCATTGCATTTCCAGACGCATGAATCTGTGCCACATTGAGCTGGTGGGTGTTTTGTTGCATCTAAGCGTTTTACCCACAGTGTAAGTGAGATAGTTTAATTCCTGCCATCCTGCAATATAAAACTTCTAAGACTGATTAAAAGGCAACAGGAAACCCAATACAGCACTTTAGTTTATGCCACTTCAGGAAGTAAAAATCTTAACAATGATCCTCAAGGATTTGTGCTTTACTTATAAACTTGTCAAGCCAGCTCTGTCACATTTTCCCATCCATGGAAAATATATCAGTATCCTCCTCATGTTTATAACCAATACTCCATTATCTAAGGGTTTATTTTATATGTTCCTCAGGGTCACCATGTATGAGAAAGACAATTACATGAATGCAGAGAACCTCGGAATAGTTTTTGGACCAACGCTGATGAGACCACCTGACCAGAACACACTCACCACCCTCAATGACATGAGATACCAGAAACTAATTGTTCAGCTCTTGATAGAGCAAGAGGACATTTTGTTTTAGCTGGGCAAACTGAAGAAATCTGTTATGACGACAGCACAAAAATTATCATAAAGCTAATTCACTTTGCTAGTTCACATTTTAAAGACATTGCTGCCTGTCGAAAATGTAGGAGAGATTTTAGGAAATTCTGTTTTCTTATGTCTGTAATTGGACTTTGTTATACATTTCACTCAATGTGTTTTCCAGTAATGGTACAATATGAAAATGCTGTTACACATGCAGAAACAGACTGTATTCAACATTTGTGACAAAATTAGAAACAGATCAATTGTTTTTTTTGATCAAATGGATTTTATGAACAGAGTCAAAATACTGCAAAAAATGCTTTGACCATAATGCGCTGTTGTCATGTATGAAAAAAAATCTATTTTTTGGGGTCATGAGGTTTTTAAATGTATAATGTGTGCTATAATGACCAGACAATGAAGATACTTCAGAAAGCACTTTTTAATTTTACAAAGAGTGTAAATAGTTATGATAATTTTGTTCACTCAGTTTTGCTGTATTTAACTTATGGCTTGTTCAAATAATATTTGTTCACCGTAAAAACAATGGAGTGGTCTACATCATACTGTAACTTGACAAAATGGATCTGTCAGCATTTATTTAGTGCTTGTCTCCCCCCTTGAACTTTTAAGTGACCTCCCATTTAAAGAATGACACTAAACAAAATTGCTTGTATTGTATTCATCTCAGACTGTGACATGCAATGCTGGGCCTGTAGGCTACACGATCACTCATTCACCTCTCTTAAAAACAGTGCTTACAAGCGGTACCATTGACTTGGTCTAGTTCTTTTAAGTTCTTTTAAGGAAAATCTTTTTACAATTTTTTGTTAAATATTTTTTGTGACAAATGTAATTATGATTGTAATTTATCAAATGTTGATTTATTAAATTATGTAAACCAGTGTATTATTTTAATGTGTCAAATTCTTTTCAGTCACAGATAGCCCTTGATTCTGGACTCACCACGGTCGAGTTCTGAGAGCATTTTTCTTTATTTTCAGAGCTTTAAACATTTTACATTTATAATATGTGAAATATGTTTTAATTATTGCAGCTCAGACTCACACATTAACTTGGTCAGATGTTTAGGTGTTGGCTAGGTGTTGGTTTCTTCATTCCAAATTTGGGGGGCGTGAACAGTAACATTGTTTTAGTACCAGACAGCTGAGCTGGTTTGCCTCAAAGTGACTTTAGCCAAACCACAGGTGAAGTGAGAACCTGAAACCAGCTTCCTGAGGGCAGCCAGAGGAGCAACATTACCTGTCTTAAGGGACCAATGAAAGAGAGGGAGGAGGGAGTGTAAAAGGCAGGTAAAGTATAAATGAATCTCTCATTATACTTCAGACGGCGAGATGCAGCGCTACAGGATGGGGTCCGAGTTTTAGAAGTTAAATAGGACAGTTTCTGACATTTAGACAAATATTAACATTGCCTACCTAAGACTGGTGAGTATTGCTAAACCATGTTGTTTTTGTATCAAATAAAAACAGTAAATTATATATGCAATGTTTATTACACAGATGTAATATATTTGCCTAAAGAGAATAATAATATTAAGAATAGTAACAATTTAATTGCATTTTAGTGCTGAAGATTTAAAAACAATGGCGGACCAATGGTGGAAAACCTTAACTGGAAGAAACAAGAATGTCCACAAAGAATCCCAGCAAGACTTCGGAAATGCGGACAAAACATCAGTAAAACAAACCTGCACTGACAACACAAACAACAACATGATCAGCGACGAGACGTACGATGACTCTCGGATGGAGTCTGTCTTCAATGAACATACATCTCGGAGAAACCTGACAGTTTCACGATCTGGCCGTTTCAAGGAGAAACGGAAAGTGCGGGTCACACTGCCCGAGAACAACTTCTATGAGAGAAACATCGCTGCAGCAAAGTAGACATATAAGCACGACAAAACTAGAACGCCACCAATAGACTCCAAGCAGAGTACATAGCCAGCACGTTTCTGTGATTGTGGATCGAGTCCTGCGTGCGGCGCAACACGCTAGCGTTCTAGACTTGTCGCAACAATCGTTTGTAAATGGGTGAAAGAAAACAAGATTTGATGGAGCCTTTCACTTTTGTTTTAATGCTTGACAATGATAACTGTCGATTCAACCTGGGATTTGTCTCTGCTGAATGGTCTTGAAGACAATGAATTGAAGAATTATTCGGTTATGGACCTCTGTGGTCACAGGATGCTGATCAGCACTTTACTGGGCTGACTGCATTTGTTAAAATTGTTTTACAAAAGTCTGTTCTTTATTATTTTAAAAAGGATTTAAAAAACGTTTTTAATAGTTTAAATCAAAGAAATCCAGTTGTGCTTATGTCATCGGTGTTTAAGCAGAATATGATGTAGAGTTTTGCCCATTAATTATTTTTGTCAAGAAAAGATTTAGTTTAATATTTTTTAACATTGCACCTGTGGGGGTTTGTAGGTTTTATTTATACAGATTATCAATGTAGTTTGCATAAAAATGAAGGACACAGTGGTGAGCAGTGATTGGAAACACTGTAAATTCGTTTCTTTAAAAATGTACAATAGTTTGATATATTTTTCATTGAAGTGTTTTTAATGGTCTAATGAAGTAATTGTTTATACATTTGTTATTAGTATGTCGTTTCATCAGGAATAGAAATAGAATTACGTTAAAATTTGTACAACTATACAACAAGTATATTTACACAACAATTGCAATAGTTTATGTAACTGAAGAATGCATTGTTGTTAAACGTGGCTAATTCAAACACACAGTACCACACCATGATACCATAAAATATTGTAGTTTGTCATCTGTAGGTGTGCGATCATAACTATGTGTCAATGAAAGGCCACCCTACTGCATTTTAGCTGAGTGTCTCACAGCTTTTCCTGAATGACACATGCTATGTAGAAGGTTTTTACCAATCAATGGTGTATCTGGTTTATATTACACTTCAGAAAGATTCATGGCTTGATTTAATATAATTTAAGGAAGTAAATTGTTTATTTCTATTCTCGAGGTTAGTTTAGGTAACAGGAGAGCCAATATTTGACTAAAACTGCATTGTAGGAATAATGAAAATATGTTACCAAAATATTCTAAAATGTTTCTGTTAAAGGTAGGGTAGGCAATTTCGGTTTTGAAAGCATAAGATCCCACCCACCCTTCAAAGCTCTCTCCAAAGCCATGAACACATGCATAGTTTGACAGGCAAGTAGTCAATCACTGCATTCGGACCGCATGCAAAGATTGGACAAACATTTTACGGTCCTGTGCCTTACACAGAATATATATTTACATTTACGCATTTGGCAGACGCTTTTATCCAAAGCAAATTACAGTGGATATATATATATTTATATTAATTTATTTAGAATGTTTTTATTGATTGCTATTTCTACCAGGATATGAAGAGACTTTTTAACCAGCATAACAAAAAAAATGTTGCTGTAGAAAATCGCCTTCCCTGTCTTAAAGAAATTCAGCTATTTCGCATGATACCAAGTAATTCTGTGCAGGGAGATGGAATAAAAATTAATAGAGGAGCGCCCTCTGGTGTATAAAACTACAACAAACCACTGATGAGCAGTTGAACACTATCACCTTTTCGAGTTTATTCAGGCCACTACGGATAAAATTGCCATACAAGATTCTAAATATTGTAAAGATTCTAAATATTGTAAACATTATTACATAGTTCATTTGGCTCCAAAAATACGAAATAAAACACATTACAAGAGGTATTATTAAAAAAAACAGAAATGTTCTAACAACATCATATTTTAGTCAGAAGGCACTTTAGAAGCAAAACATTCTCCTTATGCTGCAGCATGTAACACTGCAATGAATCATGACAGTTTCTTGCAATCTTTAAACATTAAGAGCCTAATCTGACAGTATGTACCACCTGAGTAAAACCCTGTAAATAACAGAACATCTGTTAACATCTACTGTAACAGTCTCTTCTCATACTGCACTGGACCTTGATGTGAAATGATACTGACAAGCTGTAAATCTTTAAAGGTAAATACTGGAATCACTTTAAAGGTAAACATTGCTGTATGCTGTTCATAGTTCATCATGTTTATAAGTGAATTCTCGAGCTGATATATAACCATCATTGTCTTCATCCTCCTTCTGGAAAATGTCTTCAACCATGACTTCATGGTGGGTGTCGTTGGCAGGGTATCCATGTCTTTCAAACTCTTTACGCAAGTATTCTTTTACCTGAAACAGAAAAGTGTTTAGGAAGAGCACATTTCTTTAAAACATTCTCTGAAATAAACTCTTTAATAATTTTAAAAACCGAGCTTTGTTGGACAACTGCTTTCACACACAGCTGTGTCATTATCCATCATGAAAAATTCAGGAACATTTTGACATCTTGACTAACCTCTAATCTGGAAAGCTTCCAGTCATCATTGAGGTCCATTTCCTGGAAGGACTCATGTGACCTTGGCCCATTTCGGATTTCCATGATCTCAATGTCAAAGATCAAAGTGCTGTTTGGAGGGATTTTACCTGGGAAAAAGATTGATATAAATGATAGATATAAATGAAGCTATAAATCTTTACCTGTTTTTCCAATATGCATCTAGTTTTAATCTAACTCCTCTAGTCATTACAAACTTATGTCTGAAGGCAAACCAAGAGAATTCAAACTATGCTGACAAACCTTTGCCTTCTTTGCCATATGCAAGAGCTGGAGGGACAGTTAGTTTCCTCTTCTCTCCTGCACACATGCCTTGTAGACCCTTGTCCCAACCCTGGATCACCTCACGGATTCCCAGTGTAAACCAGACAGGATTTTTGTCTCCATACTGTCGGCTGCCAAGTGCAAGACATGTGCATTAGTATCAAAGGCCAGAGATCTGCACAGCCTAGAAATTGTGTGTCTCATACATTGTCAAAAATAACTTTTTGACAATGTATGAGGCACGTACAGGTTTATGTATTTTGATGCGGTATGTCTCTGCAGTATGTATTTGTAATGTATGAACATACTGTCACCTGGAATGAAACATTGTCCCATTGCTCTCCAGAAAACCCTCGTAGTGAACTAAAAGCATGTCCCCGTATTTGGATTTACGATGACACAGGAAAGGTTTGTATAAGACTTCTATCTCCACCTCAGGCTCAGGAAGTTTCGCTCCATGCACATAAAAGAAAAATACGGAGAAAATGTACGTCCACATCTCTGGAATCATCTTAAAATAAAGATAATGCACCACAAAACTTCCTAAACTATCAGTTGTGTGAGGCAACGACTACGTGGCAAGCAAAATTTCTATAGGCTCATTCCCAGACCCCAGTAGTGCCCCACGTAAAAATGTTACCACCCTACTGTATTGTCATTGGTCAGATTTCCTTTAAGACGCGCCCCTGTGACCAGCATCTAATTGTCATTTGACGTTACTGCCGTTGCTTCACTACGGCAACGCCTATATACACACATTGTATCCAATGAAAGTAGAAAATCCCATTTGCGTCACCTACATGGGCCGATCCTTCAATGAGCGCATGGTTTGGTATTCTTGAAGCGTTTACGCCCGTCAAACGCGTATTCATACTTTACAGCGTGCGCCTTGCGCCTGTCAGATACGATTGTCGTAGTTAAGAATTCTCTCGAGTTTGTCAATCTGCTGCTGTTGGTTTCAGCCTTGTTACGATTAAGTAATGAATTGTCAAGAGAGTGTCAACTATGGAGGGAGTTCTCTATAAATGGACCAACTACATTAGTGGTATGTGTACTGCGATATTTAAAAGTTACATCTTGTAAATTAGACAATTCAGTACAGCTGTTAGCCTGTTTGCTAGCTCTAGTAGTGTAAATGAAGTTCAAGGGGGTTAAAAAAAGTTCAAGGGGGTTTGGCTGTGCATTATGATATCTAAAATATATGCTGGTAACATCAAAGCTTTGACCTCAACCACATCTGAGCTTATCTCCTAAGACCACAGAAAAGTTTATTTTGTTGCTTTTGGAGTTTTGATTATGTGATTTGCATGGAAGCCAGTTGGGTCATGCTTTACTTTTATTTATCTATTTTTATTTATACATTATTATTTTTTCGTTTCCATGAAAAACACCACAACGACATGCCTCCATGTTTTTCAGCTTTCTTAAGTGGAAGAACAAGTGATGGATAACCAGAAGTCATGACAGGTGTCGCCTGTGACGTGTCAATTACATCACAGAATGTGATATTTGTGTGTATTTTCTTGATAAAGGTTGGCAGCCGCGTTGGTTTGTGCTTGAAGGAGGCACTCTTTCTTACTATGACTCTCAAGAAGATGCGTGGAAAGGATGCAAGGGCAGCATCAAAATCTCTGTGTGTGAAATACAGGGTAAGAAAAAGTTCAAGTGTAATGTAGCAGGATGCCTAATAATTGCATTACAAGTAGCTGTTCTTCTGATGTTCCAGAAGAGTGTTATTGCATTCCCTTGTAGTAGTGCATAATACATACTGTGCTTACATTAGTGCTGTATTGTGGCTGATCTCACAAAAGACAGACAATTGCTTATCCAGTTTCTTTGTCCTCCATCTGCCTCTTGTAGTTCACTCATCAGATTTCACAAGGCTTGATCTGATCATTCCAGGAGAACAGTATTTTTATCTCAGGGCTATTAATGCAGCAGAGAGGCAGAAATGGCTTGTGGCATTAGGGACTGCAAAAGCCTGTCTCACAGACAACAGAACCAGGAGAGAGAAAGGTGAGAGTTGTATTAACAGACAGAATGTGCTCTATAGAGTATCTTGTTTCACTGTATCCTCAGATGTTTGATGACTCAATATCAGTATAAACTGATCAAATATATACTGTTTTCATTATAAGAAGAAACACCATAAAACCAGAATGTGAGCTTTGTGACTTTGAGTTCATCTCTGTTTTAAATATATATAAGAAGGAATTTAAATATAATGTACAGTCTTTCTCTTCTGGGAAATGGACCAAAAATATTGATGATCTTGGTTTTGCCAAGTTGTAATCTACACTTAAAGCTTCTGGCTATTTTACTTTCTATTTTAATTTATAGCCTGAAATTGTAGACTTCATATTATAAACATGCCTGTGTTGGACAAACCCTTTTAATAGTTATTGTCCCAACTTCCTTATTCAATAGAACATACATCAACCAAGGTAAGAAAAACGGGTCTTCAGCCAGTGAGGTTACATGCCTTTATTAATCAGGTCATTGTGTCTCCTCCTCTTCCATCAGTTCTTCAAAGGACCGTGTGTCTATCCATGTGTCTGTCATAAATAGTACTTTATTCCTCTTTTATCCTTTTAGAGCTTCAGGAAAACACAGAGGCTCTAAAAACAAAAATGTCAGAGCTCAGGATTTACTGTGACCTGCTCCTTCAGCAAGTGAACAAAATCAAAGACAGTCCTCTAGCTGAGACAACGACCTATTCTGGGGAGGTAAGAGAGGGTTTGTCTGGGGTTGGGATAATCTTAGGCAAGTTCCTGAAGTTCAGAGTTAGTCAACCAATATGCTTGCAGCATGTTGTTGATTTGAGGCTATGTTGAGGAAACAGTATTAAATGGATAGGGGGCTGGAGTCCTCAGTGCTGATTGGTCAATAGCCGTGGTTTATTCTTAATAAAGCACAGCTGTGACCTCTTCATCAAATACCTATTGTTGATCCTTATTTTTTGTTGCTTAGCAACATTCTATAACTGTTTACATATCATGGACTGTATATTCTAATGGAAGGATATCAGTGGTTTAATTTTCCTGTAATATTCCTAAAAGTTTTATTTATATAATTACCTAACTTTAGGTACTTACGGCAGTGCTATGTTGTAAATACCGTCACCACTAGGTGGTTTTCCAGCGATGGTTAGATGTGACTGTATTACCAATATCACACAGCCTCCCGTACCTTGCAGCTTAAAAATATACAGTCTTGTCAAACATTAGTGAAGAATGTTTGTAAATTATAAATATATTGTTCCAAATGTTAATGCTTTGCCTTTTTATTATCATTATAGGGCATAGCGGATGAAACAGGAAGTCTAGTGAAGTCCACATGCAACACCTTCTTAAAGACCCTGGAGGAGTGTATGCAGATCGCCAGCTGCACCTTCAGTCCAGACCTCTTAAGTCAAACCCCACCAGGCTCTCCCTCAGTGGCTACTGTCAAACCTCAGAAGGTATCAAACCTAATCAGGCATTTAGAAATACTAAATACTGTGTCAGTGTACAATGTACTGCTGTACATACACATAATAATGTTAGAAATTGACAGTGTTTTGTGTCAAAACCGTGTGTCAAAACTTTGATTGCCCTATTTTTTATAGATCAAAGTTACTGATAGAAAAAATCAGCACCACGGAGAAAAGTAAGTATAATCACAGTAAAAAAAAGTTACATGAAAGTAATTAAAATTATTGCACTTTTGGGTCAGATGTGCTTTTCTAAGTTGTTTAAAATAAATGTTATGTAGACACAAGAACTCAGTAAGTACCTCAGATAGTCCATCAGCACACAGAGGAAAGAGTGGACCAGAAAATGAAGCACTTTCATCTCCACAGGAGAACATACCAGCATCTCATGGTAAACAGATTTCATTTGAGGTCAGAGCTGGTTACACATGAAGCATTTAAATGGCATAATTCCTCATTTCCTAACTTGCCTGCTCCACGTTCCATCAGGAGGCAGTTTAGTGGATGAACACGAAGAGCTTGTGGAGACTCACAACTGCTCTTCATCAAGCACACAGGACCCGGAGAAGACTTCTGTTTCTGCAGGAGAGGAAGAGAGAGACAGGCCTACAGAAGAAGCATACTACACAGGAGAAAAACTACAGGAAGTTTCCCCAAGCCCCACACAGAACAAAGAGCAAAAGGTCAATGAAGAAATCCAGACTGACTTGGAAGTGAATGAGCCTCAGTCTGAGAATAAAGAAAGATTGGAAGATAAGGTGGATACATTCTTCAGTACCATGAGTCACAGGTATGAGCCGCTGTTGCTGTGATCTTCATGCTGAGGGACTGATATCTATGACTGCATATTAAACATAAGTTCAGAATCACATGATCATGTTACTGTCAATTTAAACCGTAACACTACTGTCAGAATTTTAAATACAGAAATGTGCTGTATGCATTTTTGCAATTTCAAAATTTTTAAAAGTCTAAATTCAGGGACCATAATTGAACAATAAGCAACACAGCCCTAACCAGGTGCAAATCATTAGCTCTGTGGCTCTGTTAAAACATTGCTCTTTTTGTAGTCTTTTAAGGTTCTCATTATTCTTTTTAATATTCCTCAATGCATTGAATAATTTGCTAAATGGTTTGCCACACTCAACAATTTCATTTCTGCACCACTAGCATAACTAGAAGGTTCAGTCCTAGTCACTGATTTTAAACTAGTTGCCATTAGTTGAAGAAAATGATAGTCCAAACCCAAACTCACACAATTGATCCTGTGGCAAGTCACTTAATGTTTACACTTTGCTACCTTAGATTATAAGCTTCTATCTGCGTTTTGATCAGTTTTGAGATATTGAGGATTAAAGTTTTTGCATTCCATTGTAAATACCAAAACTGAACTTTTTTGTTTTTCAAATTAAACACCCAAAATGCATAAAAAAACATCTTTAATAGTGTCAATAAGTTATATTAGAGTTATATTAGAGTAAGAATATGTCAACTCAATTTTGACAAAAATGTCAGGTAGAACCTTATAATTCTAAGGTAGTGACTTGTGTTGGTGTAAATCAATTACCTGAATGTCTGAAAGATTCAATGGAATGTTTTCAACATTTAAAGATATTAAACACGTGTCCTTGATGAAATGTTAATCATAGTATGTTTTCTTTTGATCATTCAAAATTCTTATTGCAATTATTGCATTTCCTTTATGCAATAATGAGGTCATCATCATACAGCAATACAATTATCTGTTCCAGCGGACATCGTTTGGTAAAACAGTTCAGCTGAACATGTACTGTGAAATATCAAAGCAATTCTTCAGTATTTAGATATTACAACCTTTTCAGTATTATCTCAATGTGCTGTATGAAGGCTGCACAAACTCTAAAACCTGTATGTAACATGAGCTGTAGGAAAACTAAAATGTCATTGTTTGTATTTCTTAGACTTCAGTCACGACTACATGCTATAATCTGACTATCATCTGTTTTAGCTTTGTCTGCTGTTTGTATTTGGTGTTTTATTTAATCAAATAAATATTGTGTTGACATGAACTGTTGCACTCATGTATTGTCCATGTCTGAATGTCTGTGGTTTTTCTTGTAGATTTAGTGATATAGTACTGGAGGATAGCAGTTGTATTCCCACACAGGCATTTTTGGATTCTTGCTATGCTATAGTACCAGTTTTAGGTAGGACAGTCTCGTTCT
>JAZGTK010004917.1:0-23402 GCA_036877625.1 Ambastaia sidthimunki
TATTATTCTCATAAGGTTTTAAGTTCATTGTGGGCAAAGCCATTGACCTGGTTTTTATACTGAACATATATTTTATTATTACAGTTAGCTTGTTGTTTTGTTTTCCCGGGGACTGAGCCACATATCAATTGGTAATAATATGGCTACTATAAAATCAATATAGAGACATGATAATTAACAGAACATAGGAGCATAAGAAAGTGTTTCCAATGTAGTCCTTTGAGTGTGTTTTCTTTTCTTTCCAGGTATAAACTTCTCAAATTAAGGTCTTCAGTGGTAGCATGGCAGCAGGTAAGGAAAATATCATCCATATTTACCCATTCAAAAAAAAATCCAGCTTTTATCTCCCAGTCTCCTCCTTATTGTCCTGAAGCAGCCTTCTGTCAAACAGTATAGTACATATTAGCATTTATTCACATATAAACATGGTTTAGAATCTGATATGGATGTAAGCAATGGGATTAGAGGTTCTTTCAGTGTGTGGTCTAAAAATAACCTAGTAATTCTTGACATGGCTTGTTAAATGACTTAAACCTTGATGTGATAGATGATGTGTCACAGCTTTTTGGTAGCTCTTCAGCCATTCTGCACTTATTTTAGCTTTGAAAGAACCCACGTGCATATTTATTTATCAATTTTCACGATATGGAGATTTATGAATAAATAGTTGTTGTAGAGTTATTATTTAACTATCTATTGGCAAAGCCATAAACCTGAAACATATACAACATGTAAACACACAATAAACAAACATAGAGATTTGCTTTAAGAACAGTGGTTCATGGTTTGTTGTTTGCTTGTTGTTTGCTGTGATAACACTGTAAATCATAAGGTCTTTCTGTCTTTCAGCGTTCCTAGATGGGAAGGATGCAAACTCTCTTCTTAAACGTATTCCACGGGCTAATGGCCTCTTGGAAGAGCTCCGGCAGGGAAACATTGAGAGGGAGTGTGCTGAGGAGAGCTGCAGCTTTGAGGAGGCCAATGAAGTGTTTGAAAACAAGGAGCAAACGGTAAACCCTGCTTCTGTTTTTCAGTAGTCTGATGGCCACAGACTGTCCACTGTGTTCACTGATCTTCTGATCCATACTGGCACCTGCTAAAATCATGAGCTCCAATCAGATTGCGTGAATTTTATGCAATTTCTGGGTGCACAGGTGTTTTTAGGAAGCAATACTTTGTTCACAAGGTACCGCTTTAATACAGTAAGCATTACTTACTGTATTAAAGCGGTAAAACTTCTTTCTGTGCACACTGCATTTACAGATTCATGCATATGCCAGGTCCAAAACCATTACCTCTTTGCACTAAACAAGGTAAACAAGTACACTACAAAAATGAGTGTGGACACAGTTCCAGACAATATGACCACTGGCCACTACATTAACTACTCAAAACCAATCTGACCGCTCAGACTGAAAAACATTCCAAAAATCGGTTTTAATGCAATTTCAAACCACTTATGAATAAGGTTTAGACCAGGATTGGTAGCAAGTAAGTGTAACTGTATACTGAGGTTTTCCAATACTTCTTAAATGACCATTCTTCTCACAAAAATGGCACATTAAATTCTGTGTTTTTTGTACATGCAGTCATAGAAAATGCTGTGTCATTTTCACGCTTGGTAATTGTTGTTGACTTTAGAGCCAAGATTTTGCAGCTTTTACATTTCACTCTAATTGTTCACTTCACATGTTTGTCAAAGGTGTCTTTTTGTTTGGTTTTTGGTCAGAATAAGCTGCAAACCTGCTAAGTCTGGCTTTGAGAGACAATTAAAAAGACTATCATTCATCATTCACAAAGATTTTCCCATATTTACAACCCAATGTTCCTAATTCAGACCTTCTTTCTCAGATGGAGTTCTGGAAGAACCGCAGCGTATACACAGTAAACAGCAATGCAGATTCCCGCTCAGAGCGCCAGGACACTGTGTACATGGTGGTGCCGCTGCTGGGCGTGGCCCTTCTCATCATCATCGGGCTCTTCCTCATCTGGCGTTGTCAGCTGCAGAAAGCCACGCGTCGGCGCCCGGCTTACACCCAGAATCGTTATCTTGCCAATCGTAACACCCGCAGCCTTCCGCGCATCCTGGTGCACCGTGACCCGCCCTCACATTCAGAGACCTCTCATGCCAACAACAGGCCTAGTGTGGTAGTCAGTGGTGTGGAGAGGGGCGGAGCTTCCGTCACAACCCAAGATGCCCATCATCACGCCAATCACACGCAGAACAATCGTTCCCTGTACGTACAAGATTCGTCTTTGTCTGTGGCATCCCACTTGTCTGGGGCCACCCCACCCCCCTCCTATGAGGAAGTGACCGGCCATTTAGAGAGCAGCAGCGATGAGACTACCGCCCCCTACAGCGATCCTCCGCCCAAATATGAGGAGATTGTTTTAGAAAAGTGAGAGAATAAGGACACATAATGGTATGTCTCACCACCAAACGTTAGGGAACATTTGTTGTGATGCACTAGTTCCCAAGCACTTATCCTAAACTGGGTCTCACTCAGAACAGAGTGTGCAAGTTTTGTATTTGACCACCTGAGTCAAAAACAGTTGCCTTGTGTTGTTGGTCGATATGTTGGACTGCACTAGTAAACTTGGTTGTTTTTTATAATAATCATAATCCCCAAAGTTGCATCTTCTTAGAGTTGCTTTATGCAAGGGATCCTTTAAACCCCTGCCTTCACATTTGTTCTTACAACAAAAATCTTAATTCGGTTTTCGCTTCTCTTTTGAGCTTTCCAGCGCAATGCATGATTCTCAGCCGCTACTGAGAAGGAAAATGTTTAAAAGTAAGTCAGGAGGAGATGTATCCCTCACAGGAAGTTGCCAGGCTCCTGTGTGCAGTATCGTAATTGCATTCGCAACAAAGTCGGATATCAAGCTTCAGAGTCTGTTTGCAAAAACCAGGAACATTCGTGTTCAAGTTGATGTGCCAAATCTAACTGGTATATCTAAGAATGATCAGACTCTGTATAAATATACAATATAGGACACAAAATATTTCTAGATTGGATGTTTATCAGACTACTGTCAGTGTGTGCGCTGTTCTCTTCATGTGTTTATAAAGTCATTCATAGGCTGATAGGTTGATTAACTTGATGTTGACTCCAACAACACAGAAATGTAAAGCCCTGTGAATTCTTATACCAGCAGTATCTCTGATCCATGGCAACAGAGAATTCCTATTAAATTAGTAATACATGTGTAGATTGTAACCCACTCTGAGAAGTAAAGAAAATTCAATATCACATGGGAAATGTGAGGATAATGATCTGATGTTATTTGTCAAAAATGCACTCTCACGTATGTACACAGTTTGCTTGTTTACAGACAAATACACTGAAATTTAAACAGAATGTTTATATTGCGCATATCATATGTTCAACACCTTTGATGACACAGACTCAATATAGGCCTTAGATACTTGTAAAAATCAACACTAAATCAAGCTGTCTGCTCAGCAGTTTTAACTGCTTGTGAATTTACAATTTTATTGAGAGATTTTACCTCAACTGCTGTGCTCACACAATCACTCTGTCCCAAGACACAAAATGCACAAAAGTCCTGCGTTGGGGCCCAATCATGGAAAATACAACATTTCAGGCCTTCTGAATCCCGTTTTTTCCATCCCCTTATTCTCAGACTGTTTACAACGTCTTTGCTATTTTTTTTTATAACAGCTGAAGAAACTGTGGATTTTGTATAAGCTTTCTGTGGCTTTTGACATCACCGGGTGCTATACTGTACTATAATGCTGCTTGTTCTCACCTTGTTTTACCCCTCACTGTCTCTCTGTGTGTATGACATTTGGCTTGTGCTCTAACTAGTCAACCAAACTGCCCGTCTATGACATGCAGATGAATCATGTATCCCAGCTCAGGTTTAAGCCAATGAACTGCCGCCATTGCAGTAAATAATCTGTAAATAATCTCTCACACTGCCAACCTTTGAGTAACTGGGATGTGTTGAGGTGTTAAGAGAGCGGTATTGTAATTAGCATTGCAAAGGCAATGTTGCTGTATTACATGCCAAACTAACATGGTAAAAGTACTTGTTAGTTGTTGAGCGAAGCTACTAACAAGAAACTGACGGGGCCTTAATGTAATTCTGCTGAAAACCACTGTATTACAAAGCTAACACATACTATAAGAAAGTTAGGATCTTACACTTTCATTCAAACAATCAAAGGAAATGGTCTGAACAAGCACAGTATTTGAAGGATGGGTTAAGAAAGCGGGTTATGACTGAAATGACCTTGCGTATGCTTAAAGACCTTTGAAGATGGAGGATGGGACACTGTAGCTATAGAGAAAAACTGCTGACCTGGCTTGAATTGTGTGTCTGCTCACGTCTCAACGATCAATCCCACAATGCTCTGACAGTTTTGAGTTTGCATTGATAATGACTGGCACAAACTGCGGCTTGGTTCCTGTTGAAAGACTGATAGCAGAGACAACTCAACACAGATCTGCAGTGAATATAAATGTTAAGAGCTATGCTGGACTGCTGGTAGCCTAACCTTAACCCTGGTATAGTGAATTAAAAGTTAGGGCTGTATGTAACAGTGTCACACAAAACAACAAGTTGATAATATAAAACTTTGTTTTATAGGTAGCAAGATCTGGAGGTAATGTCCATCGTGGTTTATCTTTAGGTTTATTTTAGACTGAAAAAAATTGTATGTGTGAACAAATGCGTATGGGAATATGTGTGTGTGTATATGTGTTCACGTGCCTGTTGCCAGCACCTATGAAGAATGTGTAACAGCAGCCACAGGCTTTGGTTTATATGCTAAATACATGTTATATCCAATACCAAAATCATTGTTTTTCTTTGAAGCCAAACTGCATGATTTTTCATCATTTATATTATGAATGTTAAAGTTTGCATTATTTTGAATGGTTTTTTTTTATTATTATGTTTGTATTTATCATTGAAATATTTTTACCTGTGGCTCTGTTTGTCGTTAATCTGTATTACTGGTTAGACCTGTTTTAATTTTAGCATATTTTATCAATATAAGAACTACTGTTATTGTAATTCTTAATTGTATAATACAATTGTACTTTTGTGTATGTACTGTATCGAATGTCCCTCATCATAGGTGTCATAGCAATTTCTATACCAAATAGATATATTAGATATAACTCAAAAATCCATTTAGGAAAAAATATAAATGACAAACAATCAGATCTGTGGCACACACCAGTCAATAGTAAACTGATGCATGAACCTGTTTTTTTTGTCATATTGGAAATAATTAAAAATAGAACACCACTCACTTTTATTTATGTTTTTAAAAACAGGCTTGTTAAACATTACCTAACAATGAATTATCTCACCCAAAGAAAATGAAATTGTTTTTTTTTTGCTCTTCAGTGCTTATATGAGGTGTTTATGAAACCATCGACTTTAAAAACTTAGTTTTAAAAATAGTTTTTGAAGTCTTCCATAACAAACTTGTCTTGCTTTTTCCTTATATATTTATTTTGACAACAGAGCTTCCAATGAGATTGACATCATTTATGTTCTGATTTGTTATAAACATGATTTTTTGCTTACTCTGAAGTGTCATTAAGTCTGTTTAAACAATAAACATAATCTCTGGCTTATTGTATTTACTCCAGAGTTGTGATTGCATGTCACATATGTTTACATTTTGCTCAGAAATCACTGTTGATATTATTGATAACAACTGAAGACATTTGAACCTTTTTACATATTTTCCTGTTCACATATTTAACTGAATATTTCCCAAGTACCAATTTCCTTTTGTGAAGCACTGATGTGCTTGGAGACAATCTATTAAAAATAAATTCCTGTAAATCTACGTATATTCTGTCTAGTTAACTGAAAATATGAATCTGTTTATTTCAATATGTGCCTTGCTTAGAAACATTATTTACAAACACTTAGTCCCGCCCCACACTCAGACTATTTGCTGAGGACTGCAGAGCGCTTCTGATTGGCTAACAGAGATCTATTTCTTCTGCCAGATTCTGTTTTGTTGAGGTATCACATAAACGAACATTATTTTTCTGGGCACATATTTAAATGTATTTCTTCATAAAGAATCCACACAACAGCTTTTAGTAAACTTTAAGCTGCTGTAGATGCTAAAATAAAAAGTATGCCCCGCCCACTTTGCCCCTTCGTCATAGGACGTCCTACGTCAGTCGACGTGAGTTTGCTGACATAAGGTGAGTTCAGCAGTTTGGTTAAAGTTTATAAAGCGTTGTTATTACTGTAAAACGACACAAATGTTTAATGTTTAAACGGGTAGATAATGAATCGCTAGTTGAGAGTCAAAGTTCTGGAAAGTTCTGGGTGTGTGAGTTGATAAATGTGTCCGGTGATTGTTTGTCAACAGGTGTTTGTTTGTTTGTTAATGTCGATTTACAGCTATATAGAAGTATAAATCGTGTTTTGGGACCTGGATTTATATATATCGTAACGACTTTAGTTCAAAACCTGATGATCTTGAGTCGATCTTAGACTGGGTCACTGGCCGCTCAGATTTAATTTATAACAGCATGCAAGCATATAGGGCATAGGGTCTTTTTCATATGTCTTAGTACTAATGATTACTGTTTATTGTAATCTATTTTAGTAATTTGTCGTGTAGTTTGCTTACGTAAATCAGCTTAACATTTGCTGTTTGCTGGTCAATGCGGTCAGTCTAATTCTCTGGCTTCCTAATGTCCTCATTTGAAAAGATCATATTTATCATTCACGTCATGTTAACTGCATATGTTTAGATATTGCTGGGGTAGTTATGGCATCTCCTGCGTATTTTGGTGACGGTCCGCCGATGCTTGAGCGTGACCCGTACTTCACTGAGGTCATCAGCCAGAGGATGCGCGTGCCCGACAGGCTGCGCGTCGCGCCCGCGCCTCAAGTGCACGAGACTGCGGACCAGATGCCCGAATGTGTACCTGCAGCCTACAGCATGCATATACCAGACAGACTGGCCTTAATAGGTTAGTGTTCATACAGAGAGATGCAGCAACAACAGCAAGATATGTATCCGTCCTAAATGTCTTGCAATAATCTTTACAGACGTTCCTGATCTGAGTCCACGGCCCCTTTTCTCCAAACACACGTCATCAGTGTGGGACTCGCAGCAGGGCTCCTGGGACAGGGAGGCTTACATGAGAGAACCTGTTCAGGTAGTGCAATATGAGCAGAACTGAATGTGTGGAGCAAGTGTGTTCAGAGACAATGAACTTATGTTGAATATCTAAACAGTTCTGGTAATTTCAAATGACAGGCCCATTCAAGAGCCAAATGAAAAAAGTATGCAAATTCAAAATGCAAGCCATTTGATAAAGTTTCACTTTAGTACAGGAATAAGATAGTGTAGTATTATGGTATAATAACAGTAAGAGAGATAGTTAGATAACACAGTTGTATTTGGTTGTTGTAATGTAAATGAATATCATTATCATTTTCTTATCAGTTGCTTTTTATTATCTTGACTTTTAATGAAAATGGTTTATAAAGTGATTCTTGAGACTGTACAGTTAATTTATAGTAATAATAATGATTAAATCGTAGTACAGCACTTTGTATTATTGTACAGAGTCCACTACGTAGGTGTTATAGTGACCAGACCTTTGGTCGGACCCCACCTGGAACCCCCAAACACTCCAAACAAGCACTCCACTCCCAGGCTCCGTAAGTCCCCATTTCTTGTCATCTTCAGATGTTGAAATGTATCAATGAACTGCACCGGTTTTGGTGTTTCCGGGTGATTTTTTTTCCATTTCACAGTACAACATATTCACAGATTGAACCTGTGCTACTGAGATGTGGCTCAAAATTTCAAACACTGTCTTCATTTCTTTAAATAGAATATATGGTTTAACTGGTAGAGTGTGATGCTAGCTACACTATGGTCCTGTGTTTGAATCCCAGGAAACACACTTTGATCAAATTGATAAAATATATAAATTGTAAACAGTTATTTTTGACATAAGCTTTTTTGTTTATATTTAAGGTTGTGTTACAAAGTTGTATTTATTGATTAATTGTAATACTCTTAATTATTTTCTTGCATAATGCAAATGCAATATACATAAAAAGGAAATTATTTACAAATCACAGAGGGCCTACAAACCAAGTTCCTCCTTTCATACAAACGGTTATAAACTACATGTTATGCACTTATAAACATCCACTTTATAGTCTAATAGCAGTTATATTTTACACAGGCTCTGTACTTAATGCTAAGTATCCACTAGGGGGCAAGAGAGAAGTAGTTATGGCCTCATTAAACCATGTGACTCTACATCACTATTGCTTTTCTTTGAAAAAGCCTGTATGCATTAGGCTGAAAGCTTTTCATTCTGTAGATATTTGTACAAAACTTGTACAAGAGACTTTTTGCTTATCGTTAAAGCCTCTACTAGTTGTTTCACACACTGATCTAATGTTTTATAACTGTAGTAGTTTGGATTTTTCCAATGACACTGTTGCTCCCATTATGTACCTTCCGTGGTCTGTCCCTAACAGCCGCAGTGTTGGACGTCCTCCTGCTGTACACGCAGACCTCTCCCCACCAAAGCCCCCAGGGCCCCCCTCCATCCCACCCAACCTGCTCTCTCCGCAGAGCATGCTGCAGGCTGCCAAGGAGCTGGGCCGGCATGCTTCTCAGAAGCTTCTCCAGACCGTCACCCAAAAATACTCCTCCAGGTGACACATTCAGACGATGCTCACCATCGCCTGTTTGTCCTCTTCCTGCTGCTGTGGGCTGTAACTAACAGAGCTTGAGTCATCCTGTGTGTCTCATTCCTGTTAGGAACTGTATCAGATTAGGCTGATATGGTTCTGTTAAACATTTAGTGCTTTCAAAGTTGGCACCTCATTTGGGTCATTGTAAGCTCCATTCGCCTATTACACCTTCCATGGCTGCTTTTTTCATTTTTTTTCTCCAGTTAATTCATCAATAGTTCTTGCTTACATGCACCTAAAACAGGGCTACCACGCTTTTAACTAACTTTCAATGGATTTAAGATACCTTGGTCAATGTCGACTGCTGTGATTTCTGGTGGTCTTGTGTTTCAAGGTTCGGTCACCCAGAAAACAACCCCTCCCAGGCTGTAGAGGTTCAACCTGGTCAGAGCAGGACAAGGTGATAAAGTGGCTCATATGTGCCGTTAGTTATTTAGTAACACATTTAGTAAAAGCTGCTCTCAGAGCAAACCAGTTTAGTTTTTAACTGTTTATTTGGTGGTGTATTATAATCACAATGGAGAAAATTGTCTCCTATCATAAGTGGTTGTGTTTGATAGGAGATATGGTAGTGTCTATGTTAATACTCCTCTTGGACATTACAGTGCCTCACAGGAGTACTGGCTAAGCCCTGAAGAAGACACAGGAACTGCTGTTGAATTTATGGTGCTCCGCAGACAGGTCAGTGCTTCATCTTCTGTTGAATTTCATCCACATCCAGCTATAGTTCACTCCAGACTCACCCTGCTCAAACTTAAACCTGCATGACTTCATTTCTTTCACAGCCATTTTTTGAACAATTGTCACACAGCGATACAGTGACAGTTCATAGTAGCCAAACACTGAATTTCCACAGAACATCTTCTCACCAACTTCTACACATCCCCCACCCCATGCATTTTATTATTCATTAGTTTAGTTAATAAACTAATGAAACTTAGTTTAAAATAATCATCTTATTGTCATCTTATTCAGCCTTTCTTCATATTTCTCCCAAAAGCACAGAAAATGCAAACAAAGTCAAAAGGTTCCATCTGCGGCTGCTAATTACCTAGAAGATTAAGATTAACTAAAGGGCAAATGAACTTTCGTATACTAAGAAAATGACTAACTCTGTATCCACAAGCCATTGCGGACATTTGCTTTCACCTCACATTGAGTTCCTCTGATTTGATTGGCTCAGGTGCTGAAGATGAGCAGACGGATAGCAGGTCTGGAGAGACAGAACGCAGAGCACAAACAGACGGAGCTGGTGCTGTTCTCCCTGCTGATGTCTGCCGGCTTGATCAACGGCTGGCTGTGGATGCGCAGATGACAGCTCATACTCCAGACCATCTCCACAACACTTTATTAACACACAGCTCTACAAGAGAAACTCATTTTGCACAGCAGTGCTCTTCTCTAAAGCCTGTTTATGGGGAAGTAGAAAACTACAGTTTGTATTATAGATATTAACCGGGGATAATTTTGACCCAGTCCAGTTATGGTACATGAATGGCATGGAAACCACTCCTGTAGAATGTATTATCATCAAGAGGCGTAATGCACTGTCCAATCAGTGTCATTTAATCAGTTACGACATGAAGCATTAATGTTGGTCTGATTGATCTGAGGGAAGTCAGGCATGTCTTCACTCCTAGCTGTCGGTATAATGTCTCTGGCCTTCATAAGACCACTGTAGGGACTGGTGAATATATTTTGCATTAAGTTTCTGAATGATCTGCATCTGCAAACTACTAAACAACTGCTGAATTTTCTGCATGCTTTAAAAGCCCCAAAATATTATCAGTTTGAGTTTATATATATATATATTTTTTTTGCACCAAAATAGGCGTTTGAAAAATGTGTTTTCCATTTTAATGGCAATTTATATATTTAAAATAAAAATTGTAATCTTCTTTGTTTGTCTCATTTCTTTTAAAAGAAAATGGTGGACACATCTAACAGAAATAGTATACAGCGTTTATGAAATTTTAAGCTGTGTTTGGAATAACATGCAGATCATGTAATAACAGAATAAGACCGGGAGTGGGTTAAGATCATGATTTCATGCTGTCTCAGCACAATATAAATGAGTTTTGGGAAACAGGTACTCAATAGCAAACAATAAAAAAACTCAAACCTACAGTTGGATCAGTTTATTAAAAAATTAAATTAGCCAAGAAAAAAAGTTATCTGAACTGCTTTTGACTATAATCCAAATTACAATATGAAGCCTTATACTAAATCTGCAGGAGATATGATGGGGAAAAAACTGATTAACAGGAATACAATTAAATTAAACTTGAACCTTGATTGTACAGTAATAACATTGTCAAGCAGCAACTAAGGTTTTTGTAATACAACAAATACTAGTGAAATGAACGAAAACTTTCTAGTGGGAAAAATAATTGGTAAAAATGGATGACAAAAGGACAGATGCTAAACAAAACTGAAAATACAAAAACACATTCTTGTAAATTGTTCTGAGATGGACTGTAACATATTCTGCTATGAAAAAAAAATCAGACTTTAGGTATCAAATGTAGCAAGACCAAGATAATACAGACAAAACTGAGTCTTAGGTGGAACAAACTGATAAATGTGCAATCTTGACTTTTCACAGTGACATTGTTACATTTTAACTGGATGGATTACTGTTACTCAATAGATTTCTGTTTTTGTGTTGAAAGAACCTTTGATATGTTGTTTGTGTTCTTGCACAATATTTCTGTATTATAACTGGAACATCATTTTGCATTCAATGCAATACAAAATAAGATTATAATGAGTGAATGTTTATCAGTGTTTTGTACCACCTTAGACTCAATGAGCTCTTAGGTCCATTGTCCTAGTTTGTGCCAAAATTAGATGAGTGACCTTCAAACTTGAAGTAACTTTTTTTAGTGTTTAAATTTAAAAAAAGAATTTGTACAAACACTGCTGTTGAGTGTTATGACCATTGGTTCTTACAATGCTGTAAATTTTATTTCAGAAAGAAAGCCTGGAAGGCAGAGAAAAGAGACCAGTTTCTATCTCAAGCTAATGGGATAAAAGATTGTGTACAAAATGTTAAGTACCATGACAAGGCAAAATATGTGGAACTGGGATTGGTTGTGCTGAACAAATATTTAGTTGTAAATTAATACAATTTGGTCAATTTATCAAAACAAATCATGAAACTAGTATGAAATGTTTTCCCATGTTATACAAATTCTGTTTATAAAACAATAGAATGAACATTTAGGGAAAGATTTTATCATGTTTTATCAATAGCCCAGCATATTTTTGTCACTGAACCAAAAACTGTAAATACAAACTGTGGTGTAGGAAATGTAGGAACTTTGGTCCTAAATATTTTGAAATCATGGTCTGACCAATAAATTATACTGCACTGATTTCTGTGTCCTGCAGGGGGCAGGACTAACTCAGTGTGAAAATACATGTATCGTTTTGATTGACCGTTCTAACACCTGCCATTGAAACATTACTGATGTAAACAGTAAACATTACTGATTACTGATGTGCAAACACTTCCAGATGAATTCACACATTTTTAACACAGGTCTGGATGGTACAAACACTATGAGGGTGCATGTAGCAAAACCTGTCACAGAATTCAATCCAGGTTATCATTGTAAAAATTCACCCATGACCAAGAAATTCCTAAAAAGTACAAAAATAAAATTGATGAAAAGTCTTAATTTTACCAATTTTACGTAAAATTTCATTTAAATGGTCCATGGCACATTCTGTGTCATTGTGAATTAGGATAGGCTTTTAAAACAACCTGATCATTGCTTGGCCCTACTTTTAAACATTTGTGTATAATGTCATTTCAGATAACCTTGGTCAGGAGTTAAATGTATATCTAGCATCCATGGGACTAAACATAAAGCTGTTCTGTCTTCTACAAATCATGTTACTGGAGCACACTCAACACAACACAACATTTTGGATGCCACCTTTATCTGACACACATTTCAGGTCCTGGAGAACTCCATTATCCAACTGATGAAGTGAATCAGGTATGTTTGATTAGGGAGACATCCAAAACATGTACTGTTGGGAGTCCTTCAAGAACATGGTTGTAAACAAATCTACAACATTCAAGTCTGACAATACCCAAGTACATCTGACGATTCAACAGTGACCATCACAGTGAACGAGAGGGTTTGGGGCTTTCCAAACCGCTAAAGGACAGACAGTAATCAAGGACCCCTGATGCCCACCACATGCTAAACATGGTACCTCTCATTCAAGGCACGATACAGCTGCTGTTGTTCTACTGGAATGATGGATCTCGGTTCTGATTAGAACCAAACAGACTTACAAAGACAGACCCAATACCAGTTGGGTCATTCATTCTTTCACATACAACTTTAGGAGCATTTGGACCAGAGGTGAATGCTTGTTGACCCACTGCTCTTTAAACAGTGCACTGTGAGATGTACTGCTCACCTTGTACAGACAATACGTACTAAAACTTTAAAAAGACACTAAGACATTCAGTTCTTTTCCTGCATGTATTACAGTATTCTGATGCAGTATTTACACCTAACACCTGTTCCGCTAGTTACCATATCGCTAAATACTCAAGTGCCACATTCGAAATATTAGTACATATACACAACAAAAAATTAACATACCCAAAAAAGTAAAAAACAACACAAAGTAGTGCAATAAATGTAAAATAATCATTGCAAATACATTTGGTCCAAGGGTCTGGAGAGGAAATGACCACCAGACAATACTGTACAAAAAACTTGACTGTATATGATGTTGTACACTGTTGCTCGCGGGTCTGTACAAAGGCCTCCATAAAATGCCACTACAATGAAGAGTGCGTTTCGAAACATCCCGTCAGTGCTGATCCAAACATGTAACGCAGGGAACATCCTTCACCTGTTATGCGAGTGTTTTTGAGTGGGATCAGATGAGAATTTCCACCATCTCGTTGTCGACGTCCTGCTGGGGGAGGGGTGGAGGAAGGTTCTGCTGCGGGAGACACTGCACTGGTGTTCTCCTCTCCAGCGTGCTGCTGTGGAACACCGGCACATCTGTAGAGATGAGTATTCAAGAGCAACATGAGTGCCGTGTGTAATGGTTTCAGTACACTATTCTTCTAGTCTACACTAATACACTATGGTGTTAGTACAGTATATCTAACTGCTGCTACTGTTTTTTTGTAAGGTTGAAGTAATAAATATGTGAAAAATCGACATCGCAACTTTTAATTGAGCTGCCTTCGTTGTTTGCTTTGCTGGTTTTCAATCACAAATAAATTGCTCATTTTCTTTATTTGGCGATGAAACTAATTCACAAAATCAGTGTTATATTATGATTGAATTTGTCAGAGTGATTACAAGGACTATGTTCAGAATGGATTACCATTTTACTAGTAGTATATACTGCACAGTGCACACTTACGTTATAAGACACTTTTTTTGATTTTGGATTGTGAACACATTGTGTATGAGGGTGTGAGCGTTACCGGCGATGCGGTCGGGTATGTAGACCGGGCTCGGGCTGCTGATCCGGCTGGGTCCAGGAACACTCTGCAGTGCTGGGGTGCTCGGCTTGCTGTTCTCTTGACCCTTTTCCGTCTGGGTGCAGCTGTCCCTGCTGCCGGTCTTTGAGTGTGTGGCGGCCAGCATGGGGGTGGAGGGCAGCACTGGAGAGGGAGAGGAGGAGATGGACTCTGTCCTCAGAGAGTCTCCTCTGAACTCTGGACCCAGCAGAACACCTGTGACATTCAGAGACGAGAAAAATGAAAAGTGAATGCGTGTAAGGGGTCTTTATGGATCATTTGCCAACAAATGTGTCTCTAATGCAATCATCATATATGCATAGATTTATATTTTTAATATAAATGCATTATTTAATTCTTCCGTATTTCGACTCAGATCATCTCAGCAGGTCACACTTACCCAGGCTGCCCTTCCAGCTGCGGTCCTCCCGCCGCTCCTCTGTGATGGGGCTGCTTCCGCTGAGACCCAGAGAGTGTGACAGAAGCCCGGAGCCGCTGGAGCTGGCGGATCCCGTGGCGATGGACATGAGGGACTTGGAGGGCCGCATGGCTGGGGCGTCTAACTTGCTGGCGGGTTCTTTGCGCGAGCGCTGGTGCAGCACCTTTATCATGGCGTCCTTCTCTATGATCTGAGCGTGCAGGTTCTTGATTCGGCTCTCCATGTCCAGACAGCGGCGGTTGGCCATGAGGATCTCCTCCTCTTCTTTCTGGATTCGCGCCTCCACTGAAGTGTCGTAGCTGCTGCTGGGGGAGTGGCTGATGATGGAGGAGGAGGTGTCTCTGAATAGGGTCACACATCACATACATTTAAACATTAAAACCAGTTAAAAACAAGGTTTAGTGTGAAGCAGTGATTTCAGGCACCTCTGTGTGGCCACAGAAGCAGCAGCGTCCAGTGCAAACTGTCTCATGACGCTCTCCTCCAGGTATTTCTGCTCCCATTTGGTCATGTCGGCCTCCAGGGCCAGAATCCTCTCCTCTTTTTCTCTCAGATGCTCCATTAGAGCCGCAGTACTGAACTCAGGACCAACTGTGTTCTGAGAACCACCCTGCCTCTGTGAGAGAATACGAGAGAGATTAGTACACAGCCAACATACAGAAGTATACAGCCCAGGCCAGTTGATTTAGATGGTCAAATCTCACAAAACCTGTCAGAAACATGTCATGTTTCACTCCAAACTCAAAGAAAAACATAACTGGCTTTATTTATATTGTTCTATTATTGTATTGCAATAATTTTGTACATGAACACAAAAATGGGTAACAGGAATCACTCTGAGAATAATAAAAACTTTAAAATGTTCAATTTATAAACATTTTCTTTGATTTTCAGGTGAAATATATGATCCATAAATTTTCCTGGCAGGATTGGTAAGATTCATGTGCGTTTGCATCAAATGTGGGTGTAAATGCTTTTTTTACCTGTTGCATGCGAAGAGACTCCAATTCTCTTTCCAGTCGCGTACGCAGCCGATGCTCCAGCTGTTCCCGCTTCTCGCAGGCAGCCTGCAGCTGCGCTAGAGCCTGCTGCATCCGCTCCACCTTCTCCACATACACCTGCTTCTTCTTCAGCTATACAGACACAAAATGCAGGTCAGATACAGTTGCTCCCACCTTACAATGCCCCTCTGTTTCCCTTAACCCCCCCTCCTCTACATTTCTGAAAACCACCAACAGCCATAACTGAAGCCAAAATGAATGCCCCAATTTAGCTTGGAGGGGTGAACACAGATGGGCCAGAGAGCGCAGAAGTATTTGGCTCCCATCTGGAAGGGGTGGGTGGAGAGGGCAAGAATTTAGTCATCTTCAAGTTCTTTCATGGGACTCAAGGGGCTTTGTTAAGGGAACAAGCGGGTGTTTGTGACAGGGCAAAACAAAAGTGGAACAGGCCGGTGCATTTTGGGACGTGAGGGTACACAGCCTGTTCAGCACAGGCCAAAAGGCCATCTGGGAGCATGCCAGAGAAGTGCAACCAAAGACTCCAACTGTTGCAGGCACTCAACAGCTTTCAGAGTTCAGAGCATTCAACTTTTGTTTGAAGGTTTATTCTTGTTTTCTTCCCTTATTGAAGTTTTTTTGCCTGAATAGAGGTCATGTGGTTTCAGAGAAGGTTGTGGCCAATGGTCCATTCGAGCTTGAAGATCTTAACTGTGGCAATAAGGAGGCAATGTATACATGTATGTATACATGTACCTTCTATTTCAACAATAACAATAATTTGTTGTTGTTGTATTATATTCTGTAACAGTAAATTGGTATAGAACAGTATCTGAAATAGATCAACCCCCCTAAATCTTTCCATCTGGTGCCAAATAGGCAAAGAGCCTCAACCCTGCATCTGGATGGCAATGTGATTCAGCAACTCCTCAGCCAAAACAAAACAAGAGATTTCCTCTTTACTTACACTAATTCAAGTCGTTGAGGCTTTGAAAGAAGGATATATTGTGGCAGATTGCCATGTGGAGAAACAGATTGTAGAAAACGTGGAGTGAATGTATCTCAGCATGTAATGCAGACACCCCAAAACTAATTTCTAAACAATTTCTACAGGTGTGCTAATGCTTAGCAGTAATAAGCAGCAATGCTAAACATCATTTAAACAATTAGTTATCAAGCTACCTAGCTAACTTAGTGTGATGTTGCCATGTTGAAGAGATGCTGTTTTCCATCCCAATACTAAAATCCCTTTGTTTAGCCTTCTAAGACAGACTATTGTTGACTGAGCTACTTGCCTTTACTTTTGTAAGCCTCTGTTTATTATTCTTATTCTATGTGATACATGGATATTGAGTGCTTGTATGAGACTTGTTTTTAAATGGCTTGTAACATCTTTAATGTATTAAATGAAATAAAAACAAATCTCTATGAATGTCCCAAACCATTTACAGCATGTTATTCAAGAGTGCACTAACAATTGATAAATGCTGCAAAGGTAGTAAATAATGAGGATGTTTACCTCTTCCTCCAGTTTGACCACTTTAGCTTGGGCGTTGTTCAAGGCCTGATCACGGATCTCGATGTGCCTGCGTTGGTCTTCGTTTGTGGAGCGAAGCGAATTTAACTCAATCTCAAACTTCTCCTTCTCTCTCTGGGTCTCTTTATCTAATAAACAAGTCAAGTTTGTGTATAATGTGAGTGGTTAGAAGTTCTAAGATTTGTTACATCCGAAGGTTCTTTTCTAGATATCTTACACAACATTCATACACGTTTCAAAACAAGTTTAAAGTTGCAAGTAACTTAAGTGCATCTCATTGGCTTCAGGAAGCATCTAGATTTTCTCCAGATGTAGAGGTCCACTCACTCTGAGCCAGAAGCTGCGAGATGGTTTTACGATTGTCTTCGGTGCCCTCACACTCTTTAGCAGCTAACTGCTTGTTGGCCGTATCCATTCGCTCTGTTAAAAGACAGAAAATACCATAATACTTTCCTTTCATTTTACTGTAAAAAAAACATATCCATGTGTGAAAGAGAAAATAAATTTTGGATACCAAAACCACAGTATGTCAAACAGCTTTTGTATGTAGAAGAATGCATTCATGTTAAACTGTATATGGCGTTTTATTAACAAATGTTATTATTATTATTAGACTACAATCAATTCTTTCTCATATGCTAATTCCAAATAAAAAATGCTATGCTGCTCTAACTCTAAATAAATATTTACTTCATACATACAATGAATGCAGCAAATAGCTATAATTGATTTAACAGATGTTTTGTTATTTTCTTTGTCCCTGCAGGATAAATAACGTTGCTCATTTTCCAGACCTTTTTTCACTAATAAAATACCATGGGGACTGGTTGCTCAGCAAATTGGAAAACAAAAATCTAACAAACATTTTACATGAGTCCAATTCCCAAAGAGTGTTCTTGACATAATTCACAATCTGCTGTCAATTCAAAAACTGGCCTAGATAAAAGGGCCATTATATAGCAGGGGTTGCTGCTTTTTTTGTGATGGCAAACCATTCATCGAGGAAGTGGGCCAAACGTTAAAACAATATTTCCCCCTGCGTTAGACTGTGAGATGAGCATTCCAGAATCAAATGCCTTAAACGAGGTTTTAGCCCATTGCTTAGCAGTTGCTAGGGTGTTCTGAATAGTTGTTCTGAATACCACTCTATGCTATCTATGTATATGAGAAAATGAACAGTCATGCTTGCCTTAGCAAACACCACAAAACATTTAAAAGAAAATAAAGTACTTCTGCTGTTGTTCAATGCTAGATTTTGTCTGTTAAGCTACAGAAAGTTTAAGGAACGCTGAGAGAAATAAAAGAAACACTGAGGGAAATAAAAGAAGAGCAGGAGAGGGAAGAAAAAAAATTAGCTGTAAAATTCTGGGGAGCTCCCTGTGGACTTGAAGTCTGGGCATGCTGCCATAAATCAGGATTTCTCTGTTCTCTGCTGGACTAAAAGAACATGGCCACACTGAGGCAAAGCAAGTGTGCTGACAGCAGCAGAGAAATGAGACAGAGACCGATACTTCGGTTTGAACTCAAAGAGATATCACACAAAAGAAAGCCATCAGAATGAAAATTAAATTTAACAGTCCTGAACTTTGGAGAAGAATAAGACAGAACATTGGAGCTAGGAAGAACCACCTCAATGTTCTCGTTTACAGACCATAGTATGACTCCATGTTATTTTCATTTATGTTTTGAAAGTATATTGTTCTATATCTTTTACCTTACCAACCAAGAAGCCTAACCCTAACCGATAATAAAACTGTTTGTTTAACTTAACTTGACATCTTAACTAAGATGTTGATTTCTTAATCATCAAGACTAGACCCATTCTAGACCCATTTTTATTTAAAAAGGAATAAGTCTTTGATCAATGATTTTGTCTGCCATTAATGAGACTCAAATGTATGTACAAAGCATTAACTTAATCCCATAAATGGTGCAATCAATAATTAAAAACCTTTGAAATAAGCTCCTTGTACAATTTATTGACACTCCCTTTATAATGGTTGGTGAATATTGCTAATACTCTCCTAAATTATCCTGCTGTGTTCTTACCTCTTAAGTCTCTGTTGAAGTCGTGCAGCCTGCGCACCTCCAACTCCAGTTTATTTCTCATGGTCTTCTCCAGGGCTTCCCTCTTAGAGGATGATTTAGCCAGGTTCTCATAGGCTTCAGACACCATCTGAATCTCTAACTCAAGCTGCAGAGCAAAAAGATGCCATTAACAGTGTTGCATTGTTTAAACGTGAAAATATAAAGTCCACATGTTTAGAATTTATAGGGATACAAGCCGTGTACAGATAATATAATGTGAACCTTCAAGAGCTACTTGCCTTCTGCAGTTTGGACACCTTCTCCCCACACACTTCCAGTTCCTGCTTGAGCAATCGGTTCTCTTCAGACAGCATGTCAACCATCTGCTGGGCCCGGGCTAGCATGGTGTAAGGATCCCCCTGCATGGAGTGTGGGTGTTGATAGTGTTGTCCTGGATTCTGCTGCTGCTGTTGTTGAGGGCCCTGTTGGTGGTACTGATGCTGGTGCATGTGAAAGCCCCTGGGAGCTGACCCATAATGATCATGAGGAAATCCATGGCTCCGCTGATGGGGAGGATGTCCTGTACCATATGGATCGCCTTGGTGAGACCCAGGGCCCTGTGGACTTCGTGCACCCATGGAAAAGGGTGGTTCTATTTGATGACCCATGAGTGGAGGAGGGTGGGAAGCGGCCAAACTGCTGCTGATAGTGGAAGACTGTGCACGGGAAAGAGATCCTCCTGATGTAACAGAAGATGAGGGGCTGTGCTGATGGGCAAACCTTTGTGAGTGACTTGAACTTTCCTTACTTGACCTAGTAAGGGTGGAGCAATGAATATTATTCAAAATGTACATTTACACATTCGGCAGACAAAATACATAGATTATATCAAAATTGAAAACAAACATTAAATTGAATTCTCATCCATCCAATCTTTATGCTGTTTATTCTATGTAGGGTCATAGGTAGTGCTGGAGCCTTCAAGACTAAGGCACCGAAACACTTTAGAGGGGTGGCCAGTACATCAGGTACATCTTCAAGTTTCCTGAAGGGCAGGAGTCCCAGGGTCTTTAACCCACGACCCTACTCAGTCAAGTAGTCACATGGAATTTGTTTTCCAATGACCCACAAATAAATTACGCTGATCTAACAATTGCATAATCAAGGATCTTTTTTCAGACTAAATTATTGTTAGGAAACAATGACGCACCCAAAGTGAAAAAGTATGTAATGCATTCCAGCCGTTCAAAAAAATATTCTTTTAAGGGTCAACATTCCTGGTTCTCCACAACATAATGGAGAAACTGTCATGTTGTGACAAGCTGTAGATGATTTCATAAGCATTCTTTTACTATATGCCACACACCGGATTTGAGGTAAATAAAACAGGCAAAACTGGCTTTTCCCATAACACCTGACAACATGTCCCAGCACTGTAGGGAAGGGCTGTTCAAGAGTCATTACATGAAAGTTTTAACAATTGAGGAGTCAGGGAATTATTTTACCTGTATGTATCAAAATGTATCATTCCAGTTCCCACACAAATCCAAACAATTAACCCTTTCCAGAGGCTTTAAGGTAAACTCACCGAAAAGAGCCATACTCGGGTGGTGGCTGGTAACGGACATGGGGAACATCTGCCCTGCCTGGTAGGCTTGCGGTACGGTGGTCTGGGTAGAAATGTCCTGGTTCCTGATGTTGAGGCTGATGGTGTTGGTGCTGTTTGGGTGGGGAGGGCATTCCCTTAAAAGGGTAATCTGGTGGTGGGCCCCTATGTGGGGGTCCCGAGGGTTTATAGTAGTCTCCTGGTAGTCCAGGTGGGGGCAGTTGAGGGGAAAGTGGAGAACTGGTAACAGGCGCATGGGCCTTGACCCCACTGGTGGCCAATGAAAGCTGCATCAGTCTTTCGCTGAGAGAACGCACATGGCCTTGCTTAAGATCTTTGAGTCCATCATCTTGGTGCACTTTGCCACCACTCACCCTCTGCACCGTGGGCCTGCCCTCCGGGGGTCGTACCTTAGGGTTGCTAACGGCAGTCACGTAAAACGCAGCACCAACAGATGCGGGTAACTGTGGCTGAGGCTGGTGCCCACGGAAGTACTGCGACTGCACCTTGGCTTCCTCGTAGGTAGGTAGGTCCTCAGGATTTGGCCCCTGTCCACTCACACAGTTCCCACCACCTGACCCAGCACCTCCACTGCCACCACCTCCCCCGCCAGCATTGCGCAAGCTCAGCTTTTCCATGCCACTGTCAGCCTGCAGCTCCTGGCCCTGAGGCTCCTGCCTAGCAATGTGGGGGACCATCGAGTGTTCGTCCCCTGGACTGCCAGGCCCTGGGTAACCACTTACTGGACCTTGTTGCTGTGGTGGTTGCAGGGCAAGGTAATTACGTCCCTCGCCATAGCGCATTTGCTCCTGTAGGAGGCGCTGTAAAACAGTGTGGTTGTTTCCACTGCTGCTGCTAGCCGATGTGTCCTCGGAAACTGAGGCTGCTGCCCTCATTTCCAGATCTTTTGACCTGCCCACCTCATGGAAGGAGGAGCTTCGGGTGCGGTCCACACTCCCTGCACAAAACATCAATGAGCCATGAGTGGTAAATTCAGTTGCTAACTATTATTATAGGCTGCACTGCCACAAAACATCAGGATGGCACCAATAATTAAGTGAACAAAGTTGTAAATGAATGAAAGGAATGACATTAGCGAGTCTTTTGCATGCGCTTAAGAGAAAAGCCTGAAATCTTTCACCCCAACTGTCCCAAACTCATCACACATTGACAGCTGGGCAGCCACTGCGTTGTTAAACATTATACTACACAAGTTTTATAATTAAGCATGACCTCTATGGTAACGTTTAATTACAACTAATTACTACTTAATTGACGCACAGGGATTAATACAGTTGAACTGTACTTTGCAGTTAAAAAGCCCAGAGTTCAAGGTGCTGAAGTCCACCCATAATGCAGATCAAACCAATACCATACATTTTCTACGATTTCATTGCTCAACAGCTCTATCATGCAGCGCAGTGGAGTTACATGATTATCCAAAGTTTTAAACTCGCCCCGTTTTCCTACTGTAGGCTTGAGCTATAGACACAAATCACACAGAGCAATTTCAAATAACAGTGAGCTGTTAAAGCATACAAAACCATTAGGTGGAAACCATTCCTTGACATTAGTGCCAATACTGTTTAGTACCTCTACGACTACATCACTACAGGAAAACGAAAGGTTACTGTTATATTTGGATATCCTCTAAATGTTGTTTAATTTGGAATGGTTGCCACTACTGGCCTTGAACAGAGTTTTTAGTTTGGTAGTTATTGCACCATCTAAACAGTAATGAAGGGGAAACATATTACGTTTACTATTGTTTTCTGACATTCTCCGCAATCTCAAGGAGGATGAGGCTTTTTTCAGAAACATCTGTAGTGAATAATCAATAAACAAATGTAAAGTCAGGAGCAGGACCAATGATGTACTACAGCTCAAGAGACAGGGGAAGAATACAGAAAGATAAAAAATGCATTTCACAGTAACACCCCCCATACTTCCACTTCCTGTGAGTTTCCACTCTTTTGCTTACTGACTTCTCAGAGCAAATGACATAGGTGGACAAAAGCAGGATAAGAATGTGTAATACTGAGGTCAAAAAAGAACTTGCAGTTAAGACTGAAATTATTTTCAGGGGTTTTCAATAAAAATGTGAAAATGTTTGGATACTTGGCAAATATATAAACATTTTCCCAAATGGGATCTTTTAGTAACTCTGTGAGGTTACTTTTATAACTAATTTTACTGTGACCATCATTTGATGTGGATGGGAATTGACCAAAGCTTGGATTTAAACATTAGTGCAAATGTAAGTCCTTTTGTCCCACTGATGTCCATTCCACCCAGCTAAACACTTGCTGAGGTATCATGTCACAGTGTAATCTTAAGTCTCCATTACTTTACTCTACATTTGACCAAATTACCTACCTGTGTGGCTGCTTTAGCTGCTGTCGTGTGTCACTATTGGCTCATGGTGTTGACATTCACCAGGGTCTTTCCTCTGACGAAGCTCTTCAAGTCACTCCAAAACACACAGCCGGCCAGTGAGGTCCCAAACACGAATCCACTCTAGAACAGGAAGACCAGTAAGAACAATGGGG
>JAZGTK010004918.1:0-23396 GCA_036877625.1 Ambastaia sidthimunki
AGGACTTAACTTTACAAGTCAGTTTCTATGACAACCCATCTCCTCTGTTGGCTGTTTCATTTCATGGGCTCTCTTACAGTAACAAACTATTAAGCATCACCCAAGGAGGCTGCTGTGTCACGTATTTGCTTGTGTCTGAGGGTGGGCTTGGAGAGCGGTAGGCTCAAGTGATGTCTATACAGGATAAGTGTGTGTAGGAGAGAGGCAGAATAATAACTGGAGAGTTTAGAGGACACTTTGTCCATAACAAGACTTGGCCTCATGCCATGATCTATTATTGGAGAATATCGCTAATTCTGTGACTCAGAGAATCGGAGACACCAAAGGCATCTTTTGTCTGTGTGTTAAGCCAAGCAGATGTGTGGAAAAGGACCTCTGATGATGAATGAAAAGGTCTCTGGTGCTTACATTGAAAATCATTCATGAAACTATATACAGTATGTGAGACAACAGTGGTATAATTGGATTGTATGTTGTAAAATGTTTTGTAGTTTTTTTTTACGAAAATATAAGCAGTGCTTTCATAATTCTAGGGTGTTGTGAGGTGTTGAATTTGCCAAGATGTTGTTATGTGGTTGGTAGGGTGTTATGGGTGGTTACCCAGGTGTTTTGGAGTGTGGAGTGTTTTTTTTTTACCAGCCGAAGTCAAATGTTTCCTGGATTAACTTCTTTTTTTTAAATGGTCCTGGATCGACATTCCTGTCAAAGAGACTTATTCTTAACATAAAGCCAAACCATAACCATAAATAAACCTAACACTGATTCTAAACCTATTCCTGCAATCTGATTGGTTGATAGAAAGGTTGATCGAGAACCGAAATGATGGCAAAACTTGGCATTTTACTTGGCAAAATCCTATGTTAATATAAATATGTTAATAATGAGAGTCTGAATATAAAATGTATCAAGAATTAGATACTGTAGGTTTTGTCAACATTAGGAGAGTAGTACGATCAGATTTGAATGATGACAAAACATAAGAGCATACAGGGTCCTGAAATGCAACAGACTGTAAAAATAGGACACAAATAAATGTTTTTTGTGAAAGGATTTTGGCTGGAAGCAGCCAAAGATAAAAAGCTTTGAACAGTGTTAGACAGCTTCTCAAATCCAGTGCTGCCACTGGCCAGTGAAGTCTGATGAACTGATGAGACTCTGGCTGCTACAGTCCCACAGAGAGTCTGCTCTGAAACCCGGGTCAGATGTATTCTCCCAGGATTTCTCTTCTATATTTACGGTGTCCAAAACCAAAGGTAGCTTCCTTGCTTCCTCACTGCCCATACTGTCAATGCCCTCACTGCCCATTCTTGATATTTGTTTAAAGTGCCTTTTGAGGAACCTGGTTTCCTTATCACAGTAAAATTGTCTTATTTTCTTGAACAAATTCAGGTAAGCTTTAAAGATGGTCAAGGAAATATTGGACTATGGTTCTATTTATTTAAAAGAAACTGAAACAACTTGCTAAAAATAAATATGGAAAAATGCCTTTCTCAACTGCTACTGCCATGCAAAGCATTGTGGGATATCATAAGCAGTAAACAGAGGGGGACATTTTAGTGGACTGGATATTATGCAGACATTGGATTTAAATATGATGCGTTCCTACCCCCATATATTGACTTAGAAGGCAGTTTTTGAGGTTTTGGATGCAGTTTATAATACCCGTCTCTCACCTCATCATTAATACAGGAGACAGAGGAAGTTGCCATATTCTATATTGCTATTACATCATCCAGTGCATTTAAAAAAAAAACAAAATATGCCATATATCTGTAAAAATCCTGTGGTGTCTAATATCGGCAAAGTTTATCTTTCTGTCTCTCTCACTGCAAGGAGTCTGTGAAATTGGGACTCTGCAACTGTATTTTGACTTTGAATGTGTCTTGAGCAACTGAAGACTGAAACATTTAGTTTGTGTATCTGAGGCCCTGAATCCCACTGAGAGTTTTGACTGCCCACATCAGAGAGAGCTTTCTGTGCTTTTAACCTTAACATAACTTTGAGATCCTATATAAAACATTCTGATCACACACACACACAGAGTTGTAATTGCTGTCCTTTTGAAAAGCATATGTCATCATCAAAAAGAAATGCTTTGACTTTATGGCTTTGGTTGGTTTTATCCTTCTGACTGGTGCTGCTTTACTCTCGCAATTGTTCCTTTTTTATTTAACGGAGGCCAATTGTTGCTTCATAATTGAGACAATGAATTATTGAGAGATCAAAGTACAACAGACTCATTTCAGAATGGAAATTGAGTGCCAACCACATGTGACTTTGGCATTTATCATGAATAACTTGTAATTTTTCAGCTGGCACTGTTATTAATTTCAGTTTTTCAAAAAGTTTTTGTTCTGTTAATGAAGTGCTACATTCAGCACTACAACAATATTATAATAGCTTGCCAAAGTGTTTAATGATTATGGCTTTGTGATATATTGTCAGTCTCACCTTTAATTTACAAATTAAAAAGAGAATGAAATGATTTTGCCTGCAGTAATGTATTATTCTGACTTCTTGTGAATTGTGGGCTGACCTAACACATACAGTTATATTATTGTTGCACTTGCAGATTGTACATTGAGGCGTTTTGCCAACTAAACAAGTCACAATACAATATGCAAACAATACAATATTTAATTTTAAACATAGCTTTCTGTTTATTTGTTTACAGCTGGCCACTAAACAACACTGCTGTTTTTAAATGTTTTATGAATTAAAAAAAAATCTGATCTATTATTTCGATATAAGTTATCTGAGATCAAATCAACTGTGATTGTTTGCTTCACAGTCAGTTCACAGTCATGAAAGTCTCTTGTGGTTCTTGCCAGACTTTATACAGAAGATTCCATCATTGTGGCTGTGCGATATTAAGGGTAGCATGTGCAGACCTTAAAATTAAATGCTCATTGAATTTAAGCATCACTTGCATGAAAGCCATAACATTATAATTTCAAAATTACAGTGTAGCAACTAAATTGTTCAGGTACAAATCCATTTTTCGACATTTGACTGACAGCTTTTTAGATGTAGTGTGGCTTATTTCAAGAGCAGCCATCTAATCGTGTCGTAAGGAATTACCAGAATAAGTTCAAACCGCACATCCAGACGTCCAAAAGAGGTCCAACATGAGTCACAGGTGTAACAGCATTAGTTGCTTCAGTGTTTGAAAGGGTCAGGGGGAGATTTTAACCGGATAAGGCAGCCAGGCAGAAGCTCAGTGCCCAGAGCCAATCCCTCCCGAGGCCATTCCTCTATTTCCCTGTTGGTGACATTCCCAGAACTGTCAGTCTGGGTGGCCGTATGGTTGCCAGGAATCTTTTGTGAGTTTTTCTTTCTAAACCCCCCGCCCCACCTGTAAATGCTCCATGTGCCACTAATGCAACAAACTGCTGGCATTTTGTACCCCTTTAGTAAAGGCAAATCCCTGCTTTTGTTAAATCTAGCACAGATGTCAGTTTTCTCTGGTTCATCAAAGCCATGTCATATATATGTCTGACTGAACGAGTAAGTAAAAAAGAATAAGTGTGAGTTCTGAACAGGGTTGGATGGATATCAAAATGTAGGGTTTTTTTAAAGCGAAGTTACGAATCTCATACACTGACAGATTAACTTTTGTTTTTCACATCACACCGTCTACAGTACGCTGTGAAACTGTGCAGAATAGGTACAGACATTTGCAAAATGATGCTAAGAAAGGTAAAATACTGTTCAGTACTGCGGTACTAGTCGAGAGATAATGTCAGAGAGCAGCAGAACAACAGACCATAGTAGACGTGGAGCAGAAGAGATTATGAAGAATACAAAAAGAATAAATAAAATAAAATCGCACTAAACAAACAAAAGATGTCTGTGGAAATATTTACTCGTCACTCTTAGAGCAGCTCTGGTTAAGCTCTTTACTGAATACACACACAGGGCTTAAAATCAGTGATGAAAGTACTCACCTACTCTTTGTAGTCTCTCATCCATCTGGCTTCAGAGGCACCTCAGGTTTAGTAGTGATGTTGGTTGATAGCTTTTGTTTAGAGAGAGCAATGCACTGGTGGCATTTAGGTAAGAACTAATGTCAGTCTATTTAAAATAATGCACACATGATTTGATTAAATGGTGGTATGGTATGATTTGTTTATGCATGATCCAGTCAGTTCTTAATGGTAGATTTTGTAATTAAACCATCTGGTACATAACAGGGTACATTCTCAGAACATTAATTAACATTCTCTAAAAGTTTTCCCAAGGCAACGATCTTGTGGTAATGTTAGTAGAATGCGCTTTACATTATATATTATATATATACCAAAAATGTTATTCTTAAACTGTTAGTGGAACATTTTTCAAGTTTAAATAACGTTCTTATAACCAAGCAGCAACATTAATACAATGTCTAAAAACTGGACATTTTAAACATTAGTAGAACTTTCAAATGAAAATTTTTAACGTTTTGTGTAATGGAGACCTTGGTAAGCATTCTTACAAAGTAAAATTGTTAGCTGGGATATTGATTATATATGATTTTATGTTTTTTAAAATCCTGTAATGGACTTCTTGTTTTGCTTTGATGTCACAGCTCAGAATAGTCGCTAGTGAAGGTCTTGTGAACATATGAACGTTATCCAGGTGGACTCCAGGTGGGGGCATGCCAGCCATTGAGATAAATGAAAACATTAATTCATAGTGTTCTCTGTGTATTATAGACCTTCTAGGATATGACATTTTATATATGCAATCTTGTAAAATAGAAAAATTGACAAATCAAAGCTGTGACAGTTAACAAATTGCCTTTTCTTGTTGGGCTATGACAGGGACCAACAAGAATACAGCCATATAGCCAAGCTCTCCAAGATATATCTGGCCTGTTTAATACATCATTAATCCGCACACCTGCTTTCTCTCTTTCTCTCTTCCTCTGTGGGGGAACTAATAGAGACTGGCAGCTGGTGGGTCATGCTGAACTAAAACTGCTTTACCTTTGAAAGGCCTGAAGGGTTTAGTGAGACTATAAGAGACACAGAGAAAAAGATTTGGCCAGATACTCACTCTCTCAGATCCAACTGCCTCCTGCTGACAAGATAGACGATACTTCGTTTTCTCTTTATTTCTTTCTCATTCCCCCCTGCTTACGGATATAGGACCAATGTATTCGGCGAGCAGAGTTAGAATGAACTTCCTGCCTCAGTTGCAGGATAGACAGGGGCTAGTTGTCACACTGGGTAATTTACTCAAGGGCTCTTAGTAACTCTAATTTTCTGTCAAAAGTCCTAATTTTCTCTATCAGCACCCTCTTAAATTCAAATTTATTTTATGAATTCTATCCTCCAAGCTAAAATTCTAATATTGTTTTTTTGTTGTAGCTGGATAAACAAGTAATCACACTAACAGTAAGGCGTGGGTTAAATTTTAAAGGTATATTTAAACCAGAATGTTTTCATACATTTCATACTGAGGCATGATGTTATAAATTTATAATATTATAACACTATTTATTGTTTACAATGTTTGTTAACCTAAACCTTAGCAACTTTTTTGTTATGTTACCTTTTTATATCTTGTTGTTTCATGAGTTGTCTTATGTTTTATAATAGTTTTAACTGTTTACATTTTGTTTAGTCAACAAGGGCTGCTTAATGGTCATATAGATTGTTGTCACGAAAGGTCAGTGTGTATTGAGTGAATGTGTATATATTTCCTGTAATGGCAATAATGGCAGGAAATAATGGGTATGTGAATAATGGGTTGTGCAAGCTGGTTTATATGGCAAGGTATATGCCTATACAGAAATGTAAAATGTAAAAAACTGTCGATGTGAGAAAAAACAGAAACATTTACTGGAGTTAGAAGTGACAACTGTCTTAAATTTCATCAGAATGAGCATCAGGCTCATTTTCATCTTTATTGCATTTCCTTCTCTGCCATCCTCTGTTAATTGTATACAATATCTTACCTCAAAGAGGTTATAAATCCCATAGTTCTATGCTGCATGCTTATGTATAAAATGGCTCGTAGTTGAAGAAGCGTTGTATAGTACTTTAATGTTAGCTGTGAAAATATATACTGTATGCTCCACAAGCCTCTATTGAAAAAGTTACAAGATTTTCAAAAACAACAGAATTTTAGGTGAATATTAGTGTCACCTAATGTTGGATCTTCACAAATACTGTTGTCATTGTTAAAGTCTCTAGTGAGAGTTCTGCTCAGATGTGTCAGCCGAGTACTGATAGGCCTGTAGAAACTGCCAGTACGATTTACAGCATGAATGATCTCAGTCAGTTTACCTTTGATACGAGTGATTTCAAAGCATTTCCACAAAGCAACTCAAAGCGTCTGTCTTGTACAATGCCGCCCCTCTCCCCAGAACTGCACAGACCTTTGCCAGACAACAGAAGGGAGGTGACACAAGCACACAGGGTGACAAATGTTTGTGGGTCCTTTAAGGGTTTTGAATATAGAACAGAAAATGTGTTGAAGGAATGTGTGTGTGTAGGACCTGTGTACAAGTGTAATTGGCTAGTGCTGTTTGGTCTACTGCTTTGCATATGTATGCTAATTAGTTTGATCATTAGTATTGCATAAACCTTTGTTTTAAAGCAACACAGAGCTCCTCAAGATCAATTGGAGTCAATTTTTTTGCCCAAGGGCACAAAATTAACAGTAGTTCTGTATTCACAATGTTTCAGAATGTTCCCTTCATGGAAATTAATCTGCAACCTGTTTTAAAAGGGAAGGTCCTTAACCATATGGTGTAACCTACTTTCACACAACTACTTGTTATTATTCTGCAGACCCTCTTAAGTTTTTAAGATGTTAAGCCTATGGTCTCTGTTCATTTAACTGGCCTGTTTTTTTCTGATTTGTAATTCTATTGTCCAAAGTGTGACCTATTTTAAAGGAATAAAAAGCTAGATGGATCTGCTGCTAAAGTTTGTAAATGAACTCACCCAATTGTTTCAGACATTGAATGTGTCACAGTTAATAAAAGCATGCAGATTCTTACCATTTAGCTGGTAACAGTCTCTAGAAGTTTCCTTAGAGATGAAAGGTTGGCTTTATCTAATACGTGGTGATTCATATATGTCCCAGACTAGAAATAATTGTGTGTTTTAAAGAAAAACTGAATAGATTTGTGCATTTAAAACTCAAGAGATCAAACAAAAGGACCGTTTTTATTGCATGACAAACACACTTGGAGATATAACTCACATCACCATGAGAAGTATTTTTAAAGCGTTTTACTAAAGTCTTTTTAAGCATTACCTACTTTATGACTTTTAGATATGCATAGAAATTTTATGACCTCATATGAATATAAATAGGCAATCAAAGCACTTTCCCCTATACATTCTTATTTATTTTAAACAAAAATTATTATATTATGCCTAAACTACCTATGTATTGCTGTAAATGTATTGCTACATGTATAAAGTATATAAACGTATATGCTACATATATAAAGAAATATATCATGAATCGCCTGCTAACATTAGAACGTATTTGCTAAAGATATGTTTAGGGCTTTTTCCTCCCCTGAGCAAAGTTAAACTGTGCCAATGGAGCCCAGCACCTGCCTTTGAACCTTCTTATGAATGCTTTAATCTTTCGTGAGTATATTTTATCTCCACATTGCCATCTTACATTTTGCCTTAGATCCTTTGGTGGTTTCCTCATAAGTCTGGATGTCAATCATTCATTAATCTGCGTGAGATGTTTTCACGAGGCTCTGCTTCATAACCTCAGTGTTTTGATAGACGGCTCCCCGCTGGAAATACTCCATGATCAAGGAGTTGATTTCAATGACTGAAGTGTTGCTATGAATGAGGCATGGAATGAGAGGCTACTATCTGTAAATCAAATTGTCAATATAGTCAACACTGTGCGAACTAGATTTTTGCAACAGGAAGAAATCTTTACAACAGGAATAGTAAAGAAATGTGTATGCTATTTTATGCAATAACATATAAATATTAACCTAAGATTTAATAACATTCTTTTAACATTACAGTCAGGGCCAACCTTTTTTTGCTATATGTTCCTGTGTATTGATTTTGTTTATCTAAAACAGTGTTTAAATCTGCTACAACAGAACTGAATGCATGCTTATGAAAATGAATGGTGATTAACAGTGAGTGGTGATTAATGTCATTTACAGCAGAAGGTTTTTGCAGTATCAGGAGGAAACATTTTGACTTGTCCTGCACCTCGTCTGTTTTTCTTTGGTAGCAACATTTTCGATGAAAAATGGTGCTGTCACAATTGTGGAAGGGTGGGAGGGATAATGAATATTTTTGTCAAAATAACAAATCACTGTTCATCACTCAGAGTTGCTTAGAATGGCCAATTTAGGGCCTCTCCTATTGGAGGATGTTGCTGTTGTTTCTCTGTAATGAAGCTTCACTGACCTTGATCTCACCAGCAGACATTGAGGAGATGAATGACTAAGGCTGTATACGTTTGGAGAGCTGCTGCATTTGGTCTAATTGTTTGGCCTTTGTCAAATAATTACCTCATTTTCTGCTACAAAGCCTGATGCTCCTCCATGGAGTTCTCACTCCTGATTCAGAAGTATCTGCTGGCCACAATTGTGTCCCTGCTTTCTGGAACTAGTGTAATATTCACTCTGAAAATAGGCACATATGTACACACACAGTCAATACTTTGCATGGTTGTTTATTGCAGTAAATCTGTTTAAAGTAGCCCAGATGAGCGGTCCGATAATCACTTTTATTGTATTGAAAAGAACAACATCTTTGACATCTTTATGTGGTCTGTGGATTGTAACTGCATGAGTAAATGATGATAAGATTTACATTTTTGGTTGAATTATTCATTAACCATGAGATACTGCACTGCTAATTAAATAACTAGACTTTTGCATTATGTAGTTGTGATAGTAATTAGCTAGTACTGATTCTCTCTCTATCTGTCTTTCTCTCTTCTCTTCATGCAGTGTTTTGCTGTCTTGATGGGAATACAGGCAAATTTAGAAAAGCCATAGAAAGATGTGGCTTAAAATAAATGGCAAACAAGACAATTGAATGCAAGGTGCAATCTCACATTATTAGCTGTAATGGCTTCTTATCGACAGACTAATTCCCCTGTTAAATTGAATGTGCCACTGCAATAAAAAATTAAAGGAAGAAGGAAGTTGCATTTCCTTCAGATAGTTGTCATGTTCAACACCTCTTCTGAACACGGCCCTAGTTCAGAGAACTCTCTATACAATCCTCTGTCCTTATTCAGTCCTTATTGTTTGAAACATAAAAGATTAAAACAAGGTGTGGGTGTGTGTGTGTGTGGATGTTTATTTCTCCTGCTTTCCTTGGACAGAAACAGTGGATGGTGATGGCTGGTTTACTTCAGATGTGGGATGAGGATAGACTTTGTTTGGTTGTAATCAAGGCCAGGCACTAAAACACCAAAATCCTGCTCATAAAGCAACTGTCCCCCCAAGAGTCAGGCCTCTGAAATAAAGGATGTCCCAGCAGGTGTTAGCAGTTTATGGCCACAAGCAACTGGGAGATGAATGGATGCTCATTTTATCAGCAAACAAAATAATGGAATCAATGGAGTCACACTGTTTGGTACAGTAAAGATTTGTAGCCCCAACCAATAGTATAGTTTTTCTACAATATATTCATGATTTAGTGCTATTGATCTTTATGGAGTGGAAATTCCTATTGAGGTGAAGTTTGAGCTTAGATGGATTTGGTACTTAGTCTCGTAGAAACAGAAAGTTTTATGGTTCTCATTGATTAATTCTTGTGGGAATTAACTGCACAGTATGTATTTTTTATTTTAATATTTTTAGTGATGGTACATTAAGTAGCATACTGATGTCATGGTGTGCTTTAGTACAGTAAAACACTCACTACTATTTTTGATCTGTCATTTGTAAACACGTCTCTGTTTTATAAACATGTCACCCCTGCATTCGCTTTCATTCTGTTGCGTTTCATCTAGCAGTTTTTGTTGCAAGCCCCCTTAGAAAATCATCAGACCAGCAGTCATTTAGGCAGCCCACCAACTAGTTAATTTTAAAAACATGTAGTTTTTCACATGCCCGGGTCATTTACTCACTGTACATTAACAAACATCCACACAACATCCTCATCACTGTGTGGGTGTTGATATCAGCTTTAAAGCTTTCAGCAGGTTACACTATCCCACAGATAAAAACAGAATGAAGTGTTTTTTTAATTATGACCAACTACAGTCTCCGTGTGTGTTGCAATTTATCACTGCAGTAAAGAGAGACTCTGAAAAACAAGATCTAGACTTCAATTCCCGAAACGGCTTCTCACTCTCAGCAGGAGTTAAAGCGCAGAAGTCTGTTCATCCGTCTTGCTGACCTTTTTTCACTCCGCTATCACTCTGAGCCCCCATCAGGTCACTCTAGATAACAGCAGCCTCATCTGAATGCACTTGTGGCATAATGTCATATCTGGTCTAGACACAGCTGCTCATCATGTCAGTGAAACAAAGAGCACATTTTAAAGCTGTAGAGGAAGGAAATCACAGCACAGACATGAAAAGAGGAGAAATAATGTTTGTATAAAAGGGAGACATGATTTAAAAGAGAAAGATCACAAAACTTTACTTGTGTGAACTATTCTGACCGGTCAAAAGAAAGCCATCTTGTGGGATTTCACTTTGTTGAATAAAAAACAACATCAAAGTGGTCTGGAACAGTGGAAAGACAACTACTTAAAAAGAAAGCAAGTGTTTGTAAAGGAATGTGTTTCAGAAGGGAATGCCGATGCTGTGAAAGTGGAACACATTCACTTAAACATCAAAACATTGCTGGTTTTTTGGTTGTTGTATTGAAGACATTTTTAATAGTTCATGTTTGCAGCAATTTACAGTTAAAGGTCTCACTGCATGTTAAGCTTGGACAGGATAAAATGTTTATTTAAACATGCTTTGGGATGTTACTTTGTGGCAAAGTGATTGGTTGTTAGACATGACATTGACTATTCTCAACTCTAGCCTTAAAGTACCAATGCTCAACTGGTAAAGTATAGCGCTAGCAACCCCAAGGTCATGGGCTCAATTCCCAGGTAACAAATAGACTAAATACAAAATATCTGTTTTGGAAATACGTGTTAAATGCATAAGTCTATGATCGTAATACAGCTAAGAAAAAGCAGTATAGAACAGTGTAAACCGGTTATATCTAGTTATGTTATGGTAGTTTACAATGCTTCCTTAGTTTATGTAAACAAGTCGATTCCAGCCTCAGGTTTGTGGGGTGGCTGCCATTTTTCAAGTGATTGTTCTTATATCTCATTTGTCAAGCATGTTCCCCATGCCAGACGATTTACATTCAGTCTCAGCGTTGATTTATTATCCTGAGCAAATCTAATCTGTCATTTACTGTGGTGAGTTGAAACCACATCTTCCGTTAAAACCTGTTCATCTCTAGATTTGAACCTTTGACAAAGTGTTGGCTGTCATGTTCATGTGGTTAAGATCCCTTCAAGTTAAACAGATCCATCATCTATATCCCGACTGGTAACATCACACTGAACGTGCACCAGATAGCTCTTCTAAAGTATGATGAACTTCAAATCAAATTATGATGGAACACAGCAGCTACATCACAAATCCCTGATTATTTTAAAGTAGCTTTTTATTTAGATGAAGTATATTGACATTGTTGTGTTGCCATAAGGCCTGAACTCTTTTTTTATTAATCACCATTCATCACATTTTAGATAAAGTTTAAAATGTTGTAATAAAATACAACATGCAACACAAGCACATTTAAAGTTTTAAGTGTTAAGTTTAAACAATTTATCATAAAAATTCTACCTTAGTGGTAGAACATTGGGATGTTATTGTGAGTGTGACTGGATTGCAATGCATTTGAAACTGTATTAGATTTCAAACACTACAACACTTGCTGTTCTGTTTGTCTGATTAAAATTTGCCTTGTTTTGAGTTCATACATCCTCAGCCTTTCATCTTCCTTGCTTTAAATCTAAAGCACAGCACTCAAAGAACAGTGTAAGAACACTGTCATACATTAATAATAAATTTATGATCTTTCAAAACAAAATATTAATTAAACAATTTCCTAGAAACAAACAAACAGATGTGAAACTGACAGTCACATTTTTAAAGTGTTTAATAGGCATAAGCATATGTGAACATCTTACGTGGATTTGTTTGTTGTAGAGTTTTGGCACAAAGAGTACCACTGCGGTATTTGCACTATATATCTATCAACCAATAAAATTTTATTATAACGCAATTTTCTACAAACAGTCCAAAGCAAAATAATGAAGAGGAGCCAGCAAATAAAAGTCTGAATGTGGAGTTTGTATATTAGGCCATTAACTGCAGGCACTAATTTAAATAAATGTTGAAAACTAGTAGCAGAATATTTAGCAGCATCTTTCACAAGATGACAGGAGAAGAATTACTCAGGAGGTTTGACTCAACCTGTCTGTTTAATTAATAGATTAAGACTTGTGGTCACATGAAACTGCACAATGTAGTGATACAGTCAACTGCTGGTGATGGTCTGTAATCCAGTTTCCATGTGTAGATGATATTTTAACCTGCAATATCTGAGTCATTAGGGATACATCTTTGTCTATGCAAACAAACAAATGGCACAGTATGTTTTCTAAACTACAACAAAAGGTTCAAAATGTGACTATGGAGAAAACATCAACCACAATAAGATGCTATTAGTGTTCATTTACAGAGAATCTGTTGACCCATGTGCATTTACGTACATTACATTTATGCATCTAAAAACGGATGCTGGTTACTGTTGAGCAACATTTAAGCTGAATGAAAAGTCAATGTGACATAAGCTGTGGCTATCAGAGAAGATAAAGTTCAGTGGTATTGTGGTATAGTGGTATAAGTTAAGTGTTTTGGTATAAAATCACTGAAAATATTTCCAGCTTCCAAAATAGTCCCATTGTTTAGTTGATAAGTACCAAGAAGGTCTATAATACCGGAAGAAAGCAATCTGTTAGCCTTCCCATTCATTTCAATGGCAGTTGCTTGTCTTTTTCAGGGACTCACCTCAGGGACTCACAGGCTTTCACCTGACCATAAATGTCATCATGAATAGCATCACTCTGGTTCTGCAGAAAATTGTGTAATGCCACAACATATTAGCTGAATGGCTTGAAAAGTATATGAGGTCTTTAACTAGATTTTGCTTCTGAAATAAACAAGTATTTGACAGAAAAGTCCTACGATGTTGAAAGTTCAGCATGTGCTGTGGAATATTTTGTTTTGAATTAACATGCGTCTTGTTTTAAAGTGTAATGACACATATTGCATAAGAAAGAAAACTCTTTCCTGCTTATGTGCGCTGGAAATGAGCCAACGTCTGTTAGACTCTCATGGGCTTCTGATGCAAAATATCCAACACATAAACAAAAGAAGTATCAGAGCAGACAATTGAATAAAACAGGCCGAAATGTTTAAAGCAATAAGATATCACAGATTTTTTCTGATTCAATTGTATTACACAGCATTCAGTTCAGTCAAATAAATGTGTACTATCAATACTCTTGGGAAATGTCATAGTTTCCTTTCAATTCAAAGCCTTTTGAATCTGCTAGCATTATTGATTTGATTTATATTGCCATGTAGCTTGAATGAGTTTTGTGACTGTAATTTGCATATGGAAATGTGGTCCTGAAAACCTGTGTTGACTAGCTTGAGGACACAACTCAAACAGAACAGAAGAAATCACTGCTAAACTACTAAAAAATTTGTCTCTAGAGGAACTAAAAAAATTGTCTCTAGAGGAACGTCATAAACACCTCATTCTTTCATGCTGGTGCATTTGGTGGACGCACTCTAGTTTCAGTGTCTTAAAATAGCCACCAATCCACAAACAGTCTTAGAAGAAGCTGTCACTCCACTGCTTATCTGTGCATCACCCAAGGCTAAACTTTTAGGCAGAGTTTCCCCAAATATAAAAATACTGTCATATTACTCACTCTGATGTCATTATGTGCGTCTGTGTGTGTGTGTGTTGCATTATGACGTGTTATATTCTAATGTGCACAGTCATCACGCTGACTTACATAATTCATGCAGTACTGTAACTAAAAATATCTGCACCTTGTAGAAAGGGGCTCTGTTGTGTGCCTGACCAGCATGAGACGAGGACACAGTTTTGGTTGAGAGCAGTAGGGAGTTTAGTCTTAAAAAATATATTTACACATATCCAAAAGATGCCTTGCTTTGTGTTTTGACAAGCATTTTTATTAGTATGTGTGTTCCCTGGGTATCAAACCCACAGCCTCTGCACTGTTAACCCAGTGCTCTACCAGTAAAGCTACAGGGCTGGGTTAGAGCCTTATCAGCCTGGCAAAGTAGGGCACATTTTTACCTATAAATAACTCCTTTTGTGTTCCACAGACAAAATAAAGTCTTGGGTTTTGAGCAAATGACAGCATGTTTTTTGTCAGGTGAGCTCCTGTAAGCCAACAGATTTTTGAGGATAATTATTCTGACGACCATCATTGGCACTTTTGCAGAGTTATGAATGTGTGTCACCTTACTGATGCCAATTTGTCCCCTGAAGCAGCTACATCAGGCAACATCAGCCATGCTGAGCTGATGAAGTCATCTTCATCATATTTACTGCCACTCATATTTGCAGTTTATTTTTAGGGCTCTGAATTAGTGCAGACAGAAGATATGAATGTAGAAAGACACCTGTAGACGTGATCAGTCAGACCTGCAGAGAGTTCACAGGTTCAGAAATAAACAGTGAAGGGCTTTACTGCAGTTGTGTGCCAGAGGCTTCTGTTCTTAACCCTGTCTCTAGCAATACTTGGTGGATCTTTCAGAAACCTTGACAGGTGAGAATTCTGAGAAAAGACCTTGTTTTTATTACCGTACTCTTGCTTCTTCTGATCTGAGATCAGTTCTGAATACTGTTCCCTATAGGCAGCTTTAATTAGTGTGTTATATGACAGTCTGACAAGCCATAGACAGTGTTCTTAAGGGATTGTTCACTCAAAAATAGAAATCTGTCTTTATGTTCTAACTTCGTTTGACTTTCTGTTGTGGAATACAAATAGAGATAATGTTAATGATAACATGAATCATAATCCCTTCAACAACATAATGCAAATTAAACTCAGCATGGTATGTTTTTTTCTGGGGGTTTAAGTAATTTTTTATAATTATTACATATTATATGTGAAATTACATACTATTACATAACAGTGTAAAAGTCTTAACATTTCTGTTATCATTTTCTGATATAATTTTCAGAAAATATATGTTATTTTCTGTTATATTTTCTGATATCTTGTTTAATAAATGGACAAGAGTTTCTAAGGTATTCCACTTCTTATTAAGTCAAAATATATTCAGACCTCGTATTCATCTCATTGTTTATGTAATGATTCTATTATTCTAAATTTAACGTGAATCAGTAACTGCTGAATCAAAACATTTATCTTGCAGCCTGGCCAAAACATGTTCAAATGCAAACCAAATTCCTCACAAACTAACAAGATTCTGTTTAATATTTTTTTTTTTTTAAATGAACTGACTTTGGGTGTTAAGCATCTTTACTTGAACATATTAAAATGCATACTAAGATAGAATTACAGTAAACTTCTGTGATCTGAGAGAAAGATTTCTTTACAGTTACAACCTAAACATTCATCCAACCATTCTCCAAACCCACTTGTCCTTTGTAAAGTCACAGGAGGGCCGGAGTCTTCCTACAAAACTTTCAAGGAATCAGTTACTGATTAAATGTCTCACAATCTCTACTCTACTCTGTACAGACCTCTTACTGAAAAACCAATGAAGATTAATTTGTGTATGATTTTTATTCTTATTAAACTATCGGCTAGATTATTAAAGGAAAATTAGGCCAGATGTAAAAGTAGGTTATTAATCTCAAACAGTGACTGCATGTATCACATTCAATATTTTTAATCAATTTGTCTGTTTGGCAAAGGGAATGTAGTTTTGTAGTGGTATTAAAATAGGGTCAGTTTAAGAATCACAAGACACGGCTACCTTTTTGCTATAACAGGATATTAAAGCCATTTCTTTCATTTGTGGACATGACAGGAGCAAATGTGTCTTTGAGAGGCATGTTCCTTCATCTGCCCATCACATGCCACTCAAAGCCATGAGCTCAATACTCAATAGTTCACTCCAGCTGAAGGAGAAAGACTTTTCTGTCTTTTCAAGATGAAACGACTAAAGAAGCTGAGGCTCAAAGCCCTGATTTGGCCACAGCATGACAGAAGACATTTAGATATGTATGATGAAAGCACTGTTAATTCTGAGGAGTCTATTTATATCTCATTCTTGTTATTTTCCCACAGTGAATTGTTATATTTTATTAATGTAATTACATGCACATACATTGTGACTGTTGTACATCAAAGACATTTAAAAATGCTAATAATACTTCAATGGTCTTCCCCTTAAAACCTTTTTTCAGGAAAAGATCAGGTTATTTTGTTTTAAGGGGTCCTTGTTACATCTAATACATACATACACGCATACATATATGTTATATTGTATATATGCATATAGGCTCATGTTCTTTTACATCCTGGATTGATGTGAACATTCACTCACAGATGCCAGGAGAGCGAGTGGTGGTCTTGTCTTTGTCTGGATGAGTTTTCATCAGCAACAGAAAGCAGCGTATGGGAAGGTAGGAGCAAGATCGAGCTGGTTCTTAACCTTTCTCTAAGTAACAACCGCCTTTTGGGGATTTAGACTTTGATGCCAAGCAAGCGTCTTCTCAGAATGTCATTCGTAATTGCTTCCCAAATCCATCTCCACACTCACGCACCAGTCTGTGTGGAAATGTGGGCTTTGCCAGAGGCTAGCCTGTCTTCTGCTGCTGCTGGCTTTGAATTTTCTTTGTAGACGAACAGGGAAACACAGCCGTTGCTCTTCAGTAGGCTAAATTGTTAACACCTCAAACAATGTTCACAACTTCTTATATAAACTGATGTTTATACATTTTTTATATTATGTATTTCAGTGTTATTTCCTCAGCAGTGGTGCAATTCGACACCTGTAGTTTGAGATTAAACTCAGTTTTGTCTAGTTGTAGAGAAACATGTTTCTGAGCTGCCACCACTCAAAACATTAAGTGAATAATTGAATAATTATTTAAAGGTGAGCCAATGATCAATCTCGTGTTTTAATTATCTGCCTTGATATCACAATTTTTTTTCATAAACATTGTCTTGTAGAAAATATATGTTGGGTTTCCAATTAATTTGGTATTTATTGGTCATTTGGCTTCCTGTGAGAGAAACAAGATGGGCCTACATAATTCTCTTCCCCTTGTGTTGCCTATTGTCTGTCAGTCTAATTTAATTCCCCATTAAAATGAATGACAGTGGGCACTGAATGAATCGGCTCAGGTTCAGCCTCTCTTTACCTCATCTCAGTGTTTGCCAGCAGACTCATTAAATCTGTCAAACTCCTGGCCTCATACAACCAAACTGATCCACAGCACTTATGACTTTAATAAACACTCTTCAGTAAGGACATGGCAGGATAAGTTTATCTGTATCTATCTTTTCCATAGAACATTTTATTATATTTTATGTTTTATTATATCATACGTGCCTTTAATTAATAAAAGTTGCTAAAGAGCATTGAGCTAGCAACGCCAAGGTCATTGGTTCAATTCTCTGGGAATGCACATACTGATAAAATGTAAAATGACTCCTCATGTCTTTTCTCACACCCCACATAATCTAATTTCTAGTACTAATCCAATCTAGTTTATAGCATCAAGTAATAGAACTGAATAATGGATATAATTCAGTCCTCAAATAACATTACATGACTGTGGCATTTAGATTTGGGCTTTTAGTGGATATTCTGACTAGACTGAGTTCAACAGATTATAGAACAGCGAGACAGAAACGTGTGTGACTGTCAAAATTAGCACCTTATTATCAGCTATGTCACCAAGAGATCATATTGAGAAATAACTAAACTAATCGCATCTGCCAGCAATATGTCAAGAAAACCAGATTAAATTCCATGGAATTTCTTTAGAACAGTTAATGCTTCTTTATATTTTAATGCATGTCAAGATGTTTCTTAGTTTAACCAATACTTGATGTGATTAATCAAATGATGGAGAGCAGCATTTTAAGCAGGCACTTTCTGCATTTTAAAGAGTTGACTCAGGTGTCTGTTATGGTGCAGTGATGCAGTACGTTTCCAGTGCAGTGTGCCAGATTGTGCTAGTCTGTTGCATCCTACACAACCAGCCTGCGAGACTGGGAATTATGCCATGAAAATAAATTTTCACACATATTGTGTGTGCATTTGCACTGTTACCTAGTTTGGGGCCCTATAACAACACAGACACCTGATGCAAATAAATGGTTCTATTCTTTATTTTAGTGTATTCAGATCACTTGTTTTATACTGTAAGATAAATATGGTTTTTCACACACCTTGATTACATTAAGTTGCCTGTATACAGCACTTTGAATACTTTAGTTAGCATTCACTCTGTTGTGTTAAGAAAACCTTGTTCAGTAAACCAGCTCTGACACTTGGTAATCATTTTATACAGCCCATCTGCATTAACAGTATTTTCAGATTGTAAAGTCTGTCAGTTGCTGTGTGCTCATGCTTAATTTAACTGGATTTGAAAGGCTTGACTTTATCTGTAGCTGCGTGAGAAGTGTGAACAACTTAATGACTAAGCAAATTATCAGTGTGTTTAGCCACAGGATTATGTCTTTTTACTTAATGTAACTTTTAGACACAGCAAAATATCTGTCTGCAAAATCCCCCATTTGCAGTGTGTGGGTGGTGTGTACTAGACAGAGACAGTGTTACACCTTTTGAATTGACGTGTCATATAACAACTTTTTGTAAGAGTTTGTATGCATATTCCAGGCAGATATTTTTAAGTGTTTTCTTCATACAAAATCTGCTTCTTCTGGATGAGAAAACAAGTCGCTGGAGTCTGGGATGAGGCCTTTTGTACTGTACATTTAACATACTTGATGCTGTATTTTGCCCTTTATTATGTAATGTTTTTCTTCATGATAATGATTGTGGAGGTTGTTGAAATGGTTTGATTTTTTTTTTAAACAAACAAAGATGCAGGTCATGCAATTGGAAGTCAGAGCAGAGAGGATTATGGGATACATAAAAATGACTTATTTAACAGCTTACGATATTGACCAGCGACATCGGTATTAAGGGGAGAGCAGGAGTTGGTTTATTACACTGTTAGATGAAACAGATAAGGGCTTTGAATTACAACATTAATGAAGTCCTAAACGCCTTATGGGGCCGTTTAGGGCAAAAATATCAGTGACAGAGTCAGACTTTCGCAGCTCTATAAAAAAACTAAATATGAGATATTTGACCTTTGGTTTAATGTGTTTAGTGCTATTAAATTAGGCCAGACAGTCCTTCTCTCTTCCATACAGTTCTTCTTTCTGTCACAGACAAAGGGCAATTGACTTAATTTACAACTCTCATTTGTCAGCAGAGTGTTCTCCATTAAGACTGTTTATAGTGCCCGGCTAAAACATTTAAAGATTAATAGGAGAGCACACTGCAGGAAATGGCCATATCCATTTATCTCTTTACATGTGACATTAAAGGGTGTCACTGAGGTAAACATGTTGGGAAAACAAATAAGTCATTAAATACAACACAGCAGTTAAATCTATACTGTATCCCACAGTTAGCGAAGGTCATAACATAAAGAGCTTGCTGTGATTATGGGCTGGATGTGGAATACATTCTAACAACAGTTTGTGATCAACATGCAGTCATACCTACTGAAATGGGCCAGTGAGTGACTGGTGTGCATTAACACGAATAATAGATAATAGAGTTGAAGTTTGTCTATCAAGCCTTAAAATATTTACATCAAACATTTTGCATGTGTTATGTTACTTATTTAAAAGTTGTAGTTGAGGTCAGTTGGAGTTCGCCAACAGGAAGTGATACACAGGAAATATAACAGCACTGATAGAAACAGTGTTATTTTGTCCAATCCCCCCATTCTTCTATATTATTCTATTGTTCAATCACTTGTATTTATGATATCAAGTATACAGTTTTTCAGTTCTACGTGGATGAACATATAAAGTGCTAATGACAGTCTTGGAAGAGCCTTGTAGGAGATAACAAATTGGCATTATTTTTTGAGGGATAAGAGTTTAATACGAAGATAGGGTTAATTTTGTATTCTCCAAACAGAGAGTTTGTGTGTGTGTGTGTGTGTGTGTGTGGCCTGCTGGGTGCAGAGAACTGTTTTGTTTGGCTTATGGTGCCACAGAAGGCTGAATGACAACAGTATTGTAATTAAACTGTTATTTAGCAAGATCTGAAGTCAAAAAGCTAAAAAATTTCCATTTAAATGATCTCCCGCAAAGCTACTTGTTGTTATCTATCATTTTAACGCTTTAGAAAATTGCTTGTAATTTCGTTTTTAATAGCAGTTTTCATTCAGAAAACGTAATAATAAATATTAATAATATTAGTATTTAGAACAGTTGCTAGGAGGCCCGGTCTGTCTCTAAGTCCTGAAGTCTGTTTACAGTATGTATGTACAGTGAATACAGTACATGCCTCTGATGCAACGTCAATATCATCATCATTTATTAAAGTTTTCCCCCAAATAACTTTTCTGTTCTGCTCTGTTTTCTGTTCTGTAAAGCAACTTTAACTCTAGAGCTTTTCCACAGAATCACACACCTTCATTAGATACAGAGATAAAAATGAATAATTTAATTTGGGAAGAGTGGATACAGTCAGATTTTTCCATTTAGCTCCTCCTGTCCAGTTTACCTTCCTTACCCGCTAGTCTCTGTCAGGTTTTTTAGTGGCGGTTTTGTCCGGTAATTGAATTTGGTTGTTTATGCCTCGTTTCTGACTCACTGCCTGCAGGTGACGGGCTATTACGACTCACCCTTCACATTTCCAAGCGCACGGCACATGATTAGGTGCTATATTATAATTCACACCATCCATTCACAGAGCATCTCCTTTCCTTTCAGTCAGGAAGATGAATGAGGCCAAATCTGGGATGGCTCCCCTGCCAACGTTCAGGTTTAATTTTGAAGAATAGGTGGTGAGAATAAAACATGGGGTTTTAATTACTTGTGTAAAATTTAGCAGCGAGCGCAGTGTGGCTGTGTGGTGGTGGAGTAGTTCACATCCCCGTCAGATCTGAGCAGATATTTGGTACTTGACATTCAGAGGTGCTGTTTACACCTGGTGTTAACATCTGTTTTCGGATGATCCGGTTACAAATGGAGGATGCTGAGTACAGGTGTGAATGGGGTCCGAAACATGTTGTGATCTGAGCACTAAAAACACATTTAAAAGTGGGCAGAAATGCACGGATTGCATTTGCAATGCAAAAACGTATGTTTCCAGATGTTCCCCAGAGCACTACCGTGATACAAATAGTATGAAGCACAAACATCCAAAGTTGTGGGAGAGCTCAAGTAAACATGATTTAATGATTAGTGTAGAGGTAGCGTAGTTGTTTTTTCAAGAAAGAGAGAAAGAACGCTTCCAAGTAACAAAATTCAGAAGCAATCAAGTGTTAAAGAACACACAATACACAAGGAAAGCTTTAGAAGGAAAATAAACTATTTGCTCTCTTCACACACATTACAAATGCTTCTTAAGCTGTTAAGCACATAACACTGAATTTTAGAGAGTGGAACTATAATTACCTCAAATTTGGGATATTACAGCATAAAGTGGTGCTAGATTAAAAAAAATGAATTCATAACTTGGCTCTGAGTATTCTGAGTTGAGCTTTAAACAGCAACATACAGTGTTTAAAACACTTACACAAAGTGACAGAATCATTTAAAGTTTGTTGGTCCTTATTTTTCTTCATGTAACTTTTAAATTCTTATGAAGAGATTTAATGTTCTTGCTGTGTTTGGGTTTGAGTCTGAGAAAGCACAATTAAAAGCTTGTGTTTTAATAAGACAGCAAGCAGAAATATTAAAATTCAGATGGTCATGCCGTCACTTAATAGAAAGCACTTAAGGGTGGGAGAAATTAATGAGAGCTTATCTCAAACAAGTTACAGCTGACTACAGGCATCTGACTTAAATAAGATAGATGGAGCATGCAGATACCAAATTACAAATTCCACCTCAGGAATCTTGAGTGACACAGCTGTTAATGACCAAGTTTGTTGTTTATTGTTTATGTATGCTAATGTACTATCATAATGAGCTCAGAATTTTAGATACTCAAATTATGAATATAGCTGTATAAGGCAAAATAATTTGTCTAATGTATCATAAAAATGCACTGCATGTTCAGCATAAAATATACCTATAAACAGTTAAAAAAATAAGTTTGAAAAATAAGCGAAAAATAAGTTTTGAAGGATTGATGTGAACGTATTCTTAACAATATTTGAAAGAGAAAGTGCTTATTTCTTTGAAGAATAATTTTGCTACAATCCCAGCTTTGATTTCCCTAAAGCAAACTTTATTCTAATAAGGTTAGCCAAGGTAAATAACCATCCAAAAGCTTCAACTGTTCTCAGCTCACAAAAGCAAGTACAAAATGAGATCTGAGTACCACAAAATTCACAATTATTCCTCCATTACTGTGGCTGGCTCAGAATAGCAGCCTTAATTGCTCTGAAATTTGGCTCATTACAAAAGTAGTGAGTAATTTCTCGAGTAACAATTAAGATTCTAAAGTAATTTACACTTGCAGCTGTACTACGAAATGTTGTAGACCTAGATTTTTTTTTATAATTAAAGAGGAATTTAGCTCTTGCCAAATGGGCATCTTTAATTTCAAGAAGGATCGTGCTGAGGCTAATGTAATGTGTTATATATGCATCTGTTGATAAAGATTGACTGGTGTGTCTGTGTGTTAAGCTTTCTGTCAGTCTATTCTACAACTTTCTCATTAAAGTCTCACATTTGGCAGCAGTGGCTCAGTGCCAGACACTCAGAAACACACATTAGGGAGACTGAACCTAGTAAATATAAAAGTTAAACTAGTGCTGGTGATGGCAGACAAGTCCTACAGTACATCAAAAGTACTAAGAGGTAAATTCACAAAACAATAGTTCCACTTTTACTCATGGTGCTACTGTACACTACTGTTTTTTTTTTTTACTAAGCATGCACAATGTGAACTAGTCACTAAATAAGCCATAGTAATGAAGTATTTTAATTAAATAATTGTCAGTTAGCTCAGAAATGCTGTTTTCTAGTATAATTAAAGAAAACTCTGGGGCCATTTGCTGACAAAATTACTGTTTTGCACTTATTGCTGTGTAGCCTTTAAAGTGGCTGAATCACATTGGTGAAGGAATGCAGTGTAGTTTCAGTGAAGTAAGAAAATACATGTAAGCACAATTCAACACACACACACACACA
>JAZGTK010004919.1:0-23396 GCA_036877625.1 Ambastaia sidthimunki
CAGTCTGAATGAATGGGGCTTTTCTCTGTTTGTGTGTGTTGTAGGCAGGAGGATGTTTCCTGAAGCCATTAAAAAGATCAGTTATTACAACAGCTGAATCTGATGATCAAACCACAAAATGTTTGTACAGAACTGCAAGATCTGTGATACTTTCAAGCATTATATATTTTGTATGACTTTAGAAGTCTTTGCGTTCATATTGTGATGGATTTTTTTCTCAGAAATGCTGGTTGTGTTTAGTGTATGTGATAGTTTTAAGCATTACATTTGGCAGTGTACGTTTTCTGCAGTAGATCTTTCCTCACAGAAGCTTTTTTTGCAGGAGATCATATGCTGAGTCACTGGAGACTTCCTGCTGGATTGTAATAGTGATGGCTTGAGTTTCTCTTTTATTCTTTATTCATGTATGAATTCAGTGTGTAGTTTTCTTCAGTGCAGTTTTTGTTCCTCTAAATGCTGGCTAGATTTTGTGCTCAAAGTCCTAATTTCACACTTACTGTGTTTTTAGAAAGCAGAATGATAACCAGCTCCTGTTTGTTTGTGAATGTTTTGTTGTCAGCTTTGAGAATAACATCACACTTTATTTTTGAGCTTGACACACATACGTAAAAACATGTGAAAGCTATTCGGAGAACTTGAGAGAATCTGCTGGCACAATTATGTCAGCTCATATATTAATGTGTTGTCGTTCTCACGTCTGAATGGTTTTTAAGTCATTTACTTCTCATAAAAAAGAATAATGGCTACTGATCAATCAACGATTTAATCATTTGTATTAATCTTGTGGTTTAATCGCATTGTGTACTGGTTAACATCAAAATACAAGTATCCAAATTCAATACGTAACCATAATTGTTGTTTTATTCGTTTTTAATCTGGCCTAGATATGCTACATTCACGTAGGAGTGAATTACTTGTGACTTGTGGCTTTCACAAATAAATGTGTGCAGTTTTGCTGTATTTTTATTGGATGATGCTGTTGTGATATTTAATTAGAGAATTCAAGAGAAATAACAGAATAAATGAGTCATGGGAAACTACGTTTAGCTAAACATTAACAGGTTATTTATATATAAATATATATTACAGGGAAAGTATTACAAGTCACCATAGAGAGCTAAAATATCTTGTGGTTTGATAAATTACAGGGACAGAAAGAGCAGAGCAGGACACAGAGTGCAACATCTCTGCCTCTCTGTTTTACTTCCTTCTGCCCTTTCTTTCCTTTTCTTTTGTGAATCTCTTCCTCCCTTCCTTCCTTCCTTTAACTTCCTCTGCCTCTGTTTCCTTCACCCAGTTAGTTTGTTTAGTATCTGTCTTCCATCTTCAAACCATCCCATTGGTGGGTTTGATTCGTCCTCATCCGTCCTCAATGCATTCTGATTGGCTCAATGCCTCGTGGGACCCTCGGGGGATGGGATGAGGTGGAGGAAAGAGGGTGAGGTGAGGAGGCAGTGAGGGAGGGTTTCTTCTCTTTTTACATGGTTTTCCTCAGAGCAGGGCATGAGTAAGTGTGAGAGAGGGAGTGAGCGAGCGAGAGAGAGAGAGAGGATCAAAACAGAGAACCACACCATCAGCAAGCAGCACTGCAGACTTTACCAAGAGGCGAACAGACAGAGAGAGAGAGAGAACTAAAACCTGAAATCTTACAGCAAGGCTGGTGAGATCTTACTAAGGAGTGACCTTGCGCAGTGCACACTTCACAGACAGAGTGACAGCAGGCAGAAACATGGACCCAGCCCGGTCTATCCAACATGAGATCACCTCTCTCAAAGGTATGGAGGTCTCTCTTACCCCAATTTCTAGTGGAAAATGCCTTCAGTTGAGCCATTTAAGTGGACCAGAATGCATTTTAAGGCACGAATGCCTGTGCAAAGTTTTAGATTCCATTGTGTTTTTCTGTGTCAGCTTCACTGTGTTATTTATGAGGGTTGGCCCGTTGCTATTGTGCTGGGGCCCTCATGCTTGAACCCCGACTGTGTTTGCATGTTGATGCAGAGCTTCTGCAGCCACATAGTTGCAGGCTGCATGTGCTCTTTAACTGCACCGGGAAGCAGCAGGATTCTGCGTCAGCCATGCGGCACTGCCGGCGCGCTGACTGCCGCATCACCACGGTAACAGGCAGCGCGATGGCCCGGGATCCCCCTGTTCCTGTTTTAGATCCGTCTGTAGTGCTTGGCGTGTGCAACAGCAAGCAGATCAGGAAGTTTGATGTCATTGCAGACAGCTCAGAGTGTTCATTGGATAGATCTGTGTAGTTCAATATTAATTGATGCTGAGCGGATCAAGAGAGTGAGTGAGAGAGAGAGAGAGACCTTCCTCACTTTACCTTCCTACGCACTGGTCACAGTATAAACAGAATTAAATGTAGTATAAACTGAATCATATGATGTTGAATGGCAGTTTTATAATGTAATAATTCATAGTGGGTTCATTGAGTTTCTGGATTCTCTGCATGTATTTATAGTGCATGCTAACAGGCAGCTGCAACTTCTAAACGCGTGGCTCAGTCGTCAGGAGAAGCAGAAGTGTTGAATTTGTATTGTGACAAGAACTGAGGTTAATGCGTCCCACGCCTTGTCTAGGTTGGGCTCTGGCTAAAAAACGCTGAGTGCAGATATTTAAGGGTCTGTCCAACAGAGCATGAAAGTGGACCAGCTGTAAATGCCTGAGGATTAGTGCTTTAAAACTGGATTTTTGGGTGATTGTTTTTGTGTCTGAGCGGTTAGTTCTGGATTCTGCTGGAATTAGCATTAGCATAGCCGTTCGTCATTTGCTTAATAAAAGTGCAGTTGATTGATTAGCCACTGAGCAGATACAGACTTACTGTGCAAATGTGCTGAGTCATAAATCAATGGCAGACACAGGCTATACTGAAACCTTATATGTAGTATCATGTGCTGTAATTTATTTATATGATTTGAGTTTACCTGTTTTTATTTATAAAATTGCTGACTTTAAGGTGCACTTTGTTTTAACCATATTTTGTTCTCTGTGGTTATCTTATAATGGTTATCTTGACTTAAATTTTTTTAATAATTTCTGTTTCACTGGGGAGGGAGTTTTCAGTTGTGCTGTATGTTTTCATAGAACATTAAAAACAAAATATCCCTCTAAAACTGAGGTAATTTTGAGTTGTAGCAGCACAGAACTGAGTTGAAACAATAACGATTGTTTCCAAACAAGTTTCAAACACGCCCTCCAGTTGCTATTGGTCGGATTGGAATTTTATTGGGTGAGACTAGTAGTGTACACACTACATGCTTTAAGCTGCAAAGATGGTGAAAAAGAAGTGTCATTCATGCTCTTTCACTCTTTTTTTCCCTCTGTTTCACCTCTTTTCTCCTTCTGAAAAAGGTCTTCAATCCAAAGCGGAGTAATTTGTGTCTGTTCTGATGAATCACTGGCTGTAGCTCCAGTGAATTTCAATGGAGCTTCTAAGTGTCCTGAAAGTCTTGGGCTGTTGGGAGCTGAGTGAATGTTTTCCAAGTGTCAGAGCAGACAAAAGCTTCTCAGCCCATCAAACACTCCAGAGTCTTAGTTAATATGCCCGACAGGCTCTACCCCCGTACTCTCACACTTTATTGAGGGCTCACTTTTTGGCAGGCACATTTTGTGGCAGCCATAGACATAGGATGTCGTCAACCTGTCACATATATCATTGGTTGTAGCGTTGTTGCCATGCTGCACCGCTGTTGCATTAAGAGTTGCACGTGCATTTTGGTAATCACAGCCAATCAGAACACATTTGGTGTTTAAAGTACAGCTATGTGAGGAAGGTTTTTTGTACTTATGAGATTTCACAGTGGGTGGGGCTACCCACCACAACTGGGGATTGAGACAGCAACCTTCCAATTACCAACCCTAATCTTAAATCAACATGCCACCCCACCCTAACACATTCAGTGGTATTTATAATCTAGAGGAATTTGCATGTATATGTACAATAGGATTTCAAAGTACAAAATGATTTTGAATGGGTTTAAAACAACGAGATTTATAAATAGTTATTATAAGCCTGTTTCAGAGGAATTATGTTCTTGCCAAGTATTTCTGGATCAACATTTTTTGTCAAACAAACATAGTTCTACTTCTGTTCCTAACCCTGACTATTACCTGCCTGTTAAACTATAAACTCTAAAATCTGATTGATTGCTAGGAATGTTGATCCAGAAGCACATCCTGGTTAGTGAAATCTTGTTAAGCACAATCCTAGTTGTCATAAAGAACACAGTGTTTTGCATTAAGCCAGTTAAACAACTTGTTATACTTGTTATAACTTATCTATCTATTTTTATTGAAGATCAATTTTTATCTTAGCTATGTATCAATGATATAAGTATTGCTTGTTTTGTTGCGACCAGTCAAAACCTGACGTTGCATAGAGCCAGCTCCCTAGTTAATGAGCTGTTGGCCTTTCTACTTTCTCTTTTGTTTCAGAAAGCTGTTTTATGTCTGTTAAATAGTTTTCTTGTACCATTGCACCATAGAGATCGTATGTCAGCTGCGGGAATCTGGTTGAACCTGGAACACAAATAGTGTATTGTAGGTTTCTGCAGAGTTAACAGGTTAAACTGATGTGGGAAAGTGTTTGAATGGTAAATTATGTGTTGTTGTGAAGTTCTTTAAACAAAAGATGTATAGAGGGATGAGATTTATTTATTCTAGTCTCTGATTACACTTTCTAAATGCAAGTGTACTAAGAGTATTTCTTCCCCAAAATGTAAACAGTATGTATATCTGCATCATTTATGAACTGTTAATAATTATCATTATCATATCATTTTGTAGAAATGTGTGTGTGGCATGTGTGTAAAGGTAATAGTTTTAGGATGTTGTGTGTGTGTGTGGGCAGGACATGCCGGGCTGATCAGTACTAACCAGACATATCAGGAATTCTGTCTATATTCTCACTGCTTTACTGAAACAATGAAGACAGTGTGTCTGCTGAAACAGAACATTGCGATTTGGCTGTTGCTCTTTTACTTTCCTGAAACAGTTTAGAAAAGGAGTTTTTAATAAGCAAAATTGTTTTACAGGATTGTTTCTCAGAATTATATTAAAACAAACAAGTCTTTTTTAACTTTAGTTGTGCGTAGCAGTCTGAATTTTACTGCGTGTACTAAATTTGGTAGTCAGTGAATAATAATTGTGCAATTAAACCTTTATCTAGTCAGCTGTGTTCCAGCTCTTCTCATCAGATCACGATTCTGTGATGAAGAGCTAAATGCTATTGATACCAATCCCATGTAATTTCCTGCGGAAAGATCTGATCCTGGATCAGGCAGTATAAACATTGATATCTTGGGCAGATGGCCCAGGTCTGCAGTTTATTTTGCTTTAGAAAGGACAAATATCACAGTGGGCTTAAATCAGTGAAAGTAAGTTAAAGGAGGTTAAAGAAAAAAACATGACATTATAATGTTGGTCAAACTAATAATGATATCATCAGAGGTCAACCAATCCGGTCGTTCCTTTTCTCTTCTGTGTCACATTCTAGGCATTGTTTAACTCCAAACATCTGATGTTGAGTACTTTGAGATAACATCAGAAGTTTGATGTTCTTCACGTGTCTCTCATCTTTATCTTCACCAAGACTTCAGTAGCTGATCTGTCAGTTGTAATCTAGTAACTGCTGTCCACTTATTCCAAAGACACTATGTTTGTAATCCAAATCTATTCATTCTGTCTTTCCTATCAAAGCCAGTCAATGGCAATGAGATGACCTTAAAAGCTCTGGTACTGACCTTATAAGCTCTGGTACACTCTGAAATGAGTGTTTGGAGAGTCAGCCTGGTGATGAATCAGCAACTCACTCAAAGTGTTAGAAGTGGTTTGTACAGTAAGGAAAGGCTGTAAAACATGATCCAGTTAATTTTCATCATGTAGAACCAACGGCAACTTGTTCTGGAAATGCTTTCAATTAAGGCATCTTGCCCAGTGATGTTCTGCTTGTAGCTACATCAGATACATTCTGTGATGACTTGATTTAGTCAGATTCATTCAAATCAGGCTAAAATGTTTGATTGCACATTCTTGATATAGTGATTGCAGAGATAAGTGTAGAGATTCTATACCTGAAGTGTCCAGTAGGTGGTGCTGTCAGAAAGATAATATTGTGAAACCCGCACCTAACGTAAACTCTTGCAGAAGGTTCTGCAGAAGGTCTCAGCAGGGGTTCAATGAGGGTTAATGTTGTCAAGTGAACTTTTGTTTCATTCTGCAAGCGAAACGTTCATGCCATGCTGGTTATTTCCTGAAGTTTATTTTCTTTTGTTTCAGCTGTTCCTGCCTGGTTTTAATAGCTGTTTATTAGAGAAGTCAGGCCCTGTCTGATGTCTTTAGCAAACTTTCCCATAAAAACAGGCGTCAGTTTGTGCGTCAGCACTTAAACTGACACCTAAGAGTTTTTTAAGGGTGGAGATTTTAGGCTCTCTGGCTTTAAGTTCGTGAACCATTAATGGTGATAATGTTTTTCCTTGTTTCTTTTTTCAGGTAAGTTGCGGTTTCTCTTCGAGATGTGGGTGTGACGATATTCAGCATCTGACAAGTGAAGGAAAAGTTGCTCATGAGCCACGTCAACAAGGGGCAGAACATTTAACCTCAGATGAGAAACAGCTTTAGGGTTCTGCTCATCTGGTTTAACATTGGTTCAGCTTTCCCAGAGGTAGTCATATAGGAAAACTTTAGACAACTTTAAGATATGTACAATTTATAACACTTAATTTTCATCAACAAAACGTCCATGGTTTTTAGACACAGTATTTTTTACTTTACAGTATCAAGTAAGTTCCGCGGTACATGAATATGGTAATTATTTAGTACCTTGGTATTTATCTATCTTAAGTATTACAGGCCTGCATATAATTAGTCTATTAACCAATAAACTTAAAGGGATAGCAAAAATCACATGGGTTAGGAACTGCATGAATAAATGGCAGTATTTTAAATTTTGGTGATTTTCTTGTTTAAAGATTCAGTATACTCAAAATGGAGTTTTTTTGTGATGTTTATATCAGCTTTGGTGCCATTTATTATATGAAATAGAACCCTGTAGTCTGAAAATAGGCCTGAAAATGTGCAATTTACACTATTTAAAAGTTTCAAAACACAATAATGAAAAGAAAATAAACATCTCATCTGACAAATCTCCTGTAAGGCCTTTAGCTTTGCACACTGCCTCTGGAAATGTCGGCCCTCTCCCAGACATTTGCTTTTAATTCTCAGTTTTATTATATAACTGACATTCAACCAGTTAAATTACAAAGTTCAGGGCTCTGTGGCAGTGCCAAACCCGGCCTGGCAGGTCATGTGGTACCACATAATACTTCAGAGAAATCCTCATGGGACTGGGTGGCTGAGAAACTTGAAACATTGGTGCAGGATCTGACTCACTCAGGATATTCCATGCAAACCAAAAAGCACAATTTTACCATTAAAATTACACCCTTTTATTTATAGAGGCATATACTGTGTGTAAAAAAAACCCAAACATTTTTGTACCAATATGTGTATATCTTGAAGGGTTGGGGTTATTTTTAGCATGTTGAAAGTGTGAAGTAGAATTACAAATGTCATTTGTCTATTTGACAAAACAACACATTAGACATGTGGTTTAACATGCTGCTTAGAGATCTGATAGTATCCTGCTAAGTTTTCTGTTGCCAGGAAGTACAGACGTCCTTCAGTCACACTAACTCACACTCTCACAAGTTTCCAAATGGGCAATGCATTATTAATGGTTCTAGAGTCCTGTTACCATCAGAATTCCTGGTGTACTGAGGTCACTCATCTCAGTGGTATCGAGTTTTCCTGATGTCTCTAGTCCAGTGCGAGTAATGCGGTAATCTAATCCAGTTATTCCCATTTTTAATTTGGGCGTGGCACCTGTAGTTCTATTGAGCTGTTTACTAAGTTTTCCCTTTAAGCATATCAAAAAAAATTTCCAATATCACAAGCTGATAAAATGCCAAAAACAGCTATATTTCAAAAACATTCTAAATCAAAAAAATTTGCTATGAATCAAAAAGCATTCATAGCAAAAATCAACACAGATAGTTGCTTTTGTTGGAGGCTTGCAAATTCATTATTATTATCTGGATTGTTCTTTGTTTTTTTGAATGTAACTATTTTATTTATATTATTTTACATCATCTCTCAGAAATTGCTTTCTGACTTTAAACTATTTTGAAAGATTTTCAAATTAAGCTGTTAAGATAAAACTTCAGATAATTTAAATCCACCCCAAGTTTTATTTGGTGTTTTCTATTCTGTTTTTAATTCACGCAAACTTTCTAAAAATTGAAGTACGAAACATGAAGCAAAACAGGGAAGTTTTTGCTCTAGGTGTAAGTCTAACTTCATCTGTTCGTATTTTTAACGACTTTGTTTTGAAGGTTGCTAATGTTCATGCCACTTTTGGTTTTGACCACCTCCAGTAATAGCTCACTGGCTGTATTACTCATTTAGGTTGCTGTGGCAACAGGAGATGGTTGTTGACCACTCCCAGCAGCTGCTGAGACTGCTGACTCACCCGCTCACGCCCGATGCAAAATTAGGATTGTCTCTTGAAAGCATTTGGCTAATTACTCATTCACTGTTCCTTCCTGTATCCTCTCCTGTTGCCATGGTTTCCTTCCTGGTCCTGAGTGTATTGTATTGTTCCTTTTACCCGTATTACACTCAGCTAATTCTGAACTAATGGGTTGCTGTTTTGCCACAGGGCTGGTTTAATTAAATAATAATGTACGAGAGGCTGCAGTTTATTGTATATATAGTTATAGCTAAAGGATGTTTCTTATTGATGGCAGTTACTTATAATAATACAATAAAGTCTTTTTTTAATTTTGAGGACACCATTTTTATTAAAGCTGCAGTCCGTAACTTTCTTGGGGTAGTAATTAAAAAACTCAGTTATTAAGTAAGTATATGACAGTTCACTTTTAACAAAACTTCTCACCTTTCTCCAAACCAGTTTATAATAATGATGTATAATTTGAGCTGTCAGGTCTGATTTTACAGGAAATGTCAGTTAGACTTTATTGACTTTAACATACGTATGTAAAGTTTCCTGCTATTTTGTGTTTCAAACAGAGATGGCGGTAGAGAGGCCAATATATAGATTGCAGCTTTAAAACATTTTTTATTAATAAATGTCAAGTAAAAACGTCAAGTTCTGATGTATTATCATTGGATAATTTATCTGTGGTTGTTAAAGTTACATAATTTCAGTTTATGAATCTTCTTGGTTACGTTGCTTACGTGAGTGTAAAATATGCAGAGTACATAAACTGCATCTGTTAAACCCAAAACATTTATCAAACCCAGTTTGTTTTCCATGTTGCTTAATATGTTTCATATCTTGCATAAAGATGCACACTTAGAATTCTTGGTTTAATAGAGACGGCTTTTTGTGGCTGGTAATTTACTGTGTGTTCTTGCACAAATTTTGCTTCATATTTGTGTATTCCCCTTTGCATTTGTTTGTGCAAGTTCTGCTGCAGTTTCTGCATGTATTCAGTAGCATGTTGTGTATTTCAGTTGTGTTCGTTTGTGTGTGGAACACAAGCTCTTTCCCACTGCCCATAATGTCAAAGTGCAGGGGTGTGCGTTGGATGGCTTGGAGACCAACCATGTGCTATAAATTCCTCCCCATAAACTAAAGGGAAGGAATGCGTGAGAAGCGCCAGTGTGGAGGAAAACTGGAGTTTTAGGAACACTTTAACTGCCAGGGCTTTGAATAGCCCTTTTCATGCAGTTTGTTTTATGAAGTGCTTCGCTTCATCTGACAGTAGCTCCATGGTGAAGACACCATACAATAGATACTCAAATGCATGTTTGGGACGATTTCTCACTTAATCTATCTTTGTTTTAAATCTATACGTTGTTAAATGGTAGTATTTTGGCATTGGTGTTTGGTTTTTATTTGTCTGAATGTCTGTGTTGAATCATTTTATGCTATTTTAGATGGATGAGATGAATCTGGTTCTGGCTTTGCAGAGTGATTTAAGCCGCTTTGCTTTTGGGGGTTCAGACTACACAAGGCTTTCTGTTTATCCAGATTCTCCATAAATCAGTTTCAGCGTCAGGCTGAATGACTTGCAGATGGTCTGCGTATTACTTGTGGCTTGGCTTCTGAGAAGAACTTTGGCTGTTTTCAATTGGTACATATTAATTTTTCCTCTGTCTCAGGAGGAATTGAATCTCAAAATAACCGGTTTAATGAATGTTACGAATCTTAGACGTAGAAAAGAGGGGAAAAAAAAGAAATGGAAGGGTTTCAAAGCAAATACCGTAACTAGCCCAAACGTCTACACTGAAAATGTGTGCTGAATCATTTCTTCTGAAAATACTGACAATGAATTTGTTTTCTTGTGCTTGTCTAAGCTGGTTTATAATGATTAGTGGTTTGGTGTAAATCAACCTGTATTGGCTTTCTTGTGTAGCTGACTGACCCAGGTGGTCAAGTCCATGAGGCAACAGGTTTTCGCTGGTCAGTTAATGGGTTCCTGCTGATTTTTAAGTTTGACTAGACAAGTTGTCTGTGGATAATTAGTAAATTTGTGAAAAATATTTTTTTTCCAAACAAAGTTAGGAATACATGCCTAGAGACTGACTATGGAAACATATTGCAGAAACCTTGTTTGAGGTTTGAACCAAGATAAAGTGAGCGATAATCCACACCCAAAGGTTCTTGCAGGAACCTCATGTCACTTCTTATTTAGCTGAAACTAATTAGCACAGATTTCTGTTTGGAGGCACTGAAGTTCAGCTAAAGTCCTCATGAGATACAGATGAGGCCCAAGATGTATTTCAAACAATTTCCAAATTGTGTTTGAAGTCAAGTGTCTTTGGAATTTATGGCTGTATAGATGGATGATCTGGGGTTCCTTGTTTATTTTGTAATCAATGTGAATTAAATAACTAAACCAATATCCAGCAGTGAGCTCCAGAGGGCAGTGTGTGTTTTACTTAGAGTCACTTCTCATTACCTATAATAGGAACATGGCCGTATCTTAATATGTTGTATTACAATCATATAGGTGCAAACACAGACATACTGTATTATTGAACATTTAAATTGTAAGTAAGTGTATTAAATTTACGGAGTGATTTGCAAACCATTTTATCTTCCACACATTTGGAGTCCGGCCTTATATATATATAAATTGCTAAACACTGAAAACTGTCTGTACAGCAGCTGAATTTTCCATCAGCAGACATTATGATCTGCTGTTTGACCGTGTTATGTGTGTATCATAGCGACTGCAAAAGGGTAATGAAGTGAGAAACTGAGTCTCGTCCTTTCAACACTCCCGCCATTTAGCTTTCACTAGGTTTAATCATCTGTAATGAAAGGAATTGTAATTAACATTTAAACTGTTGGTTTCTAGTGCATGCGTTCATATGCTTTGTTTACAGTATCTACAGTATTAGCTTATATGTTTATTTAAATTATTAAACAGCATTCTGAATCAATGTTAGTGTTGTTAATATGCTAAGCTGAGTTTTCAGGTAATACGATAAGAGATCGATTCCATTTATCTCAGAAACACATTTTCCTTTCTGTAAAACATTTGGCGCCTCAGAAATGGATGAATCAAGAAGTTCTGTCAGTGCAACACAGCTGTTAAAACTTGTTTTATGTAATTTAAAGTTTCTGTTGTAAACAAGAGTTAGTTAAGGTCTGTTGTGGTACGCTGTTTTTGCAAAACTTCACAGCCATTTGTGCTGGCGTCTGATATCTTTGTGCTTGACTGTACACACTAACCCTCTTGTCTTGGCCTTTATTGACTGTGGTTTCCCCCTGGGCCTAATCAGACAGTCCAGTAGGTTTAATTGTTTGGTTCTGGCACCACTGTGGAAAAACCCTGTTGAAAGTTTCTGATCACAAAGTTTCACCATCACAGAACTCTCTCAAGCTATTGCAGATGAGTTGCATGTAATGTAGTTATATTTAGTGCTGTTGCAGCAGGTCATAGTGTCTACGGTCAAATATTATGTTTGATTTATGTCTGGTTAGAATTAGCAAAATATGATCATGATATTTAATATAATTCTGTCTCAAAACTGCAGAACACTGTACAGTTACAATGCAATGGAGCCCTTTTTAAATATAGTTCCTTATTCCTTAGATCAGATGGTAACATTATTAGATTTTGCCTATTGAGAACAATTCTTCCTGGTTTTTTTGTATTGTTGCTGTAGTTGCTATGCCAACCTTGCTCAGTCAGGGCTACTTTGATTAACTCATAAACACTTTGTTGTTGTAACAGGGTAAAATAATTTGCTTCCCATTTGAAAGCATTTATTAAGACTCTCAATACATATCTTCATTTCTAAGTCTTTAAATTTAGCCAAAACTGTAAGCTGTACCTGCTGTAGCATGTCTACAGTTTTCTAGCTTGCAATCAGATTTTAAGGAATGCGGATTGTGTCCATAGTTTTCATGTGAACAAATTGGATTCTTTAAATATGGTTTGTGTGCTGGTTTATTTCAACCGAAATGGCTGCTGTGACTCTAAGGGAAAGCGTGTGTCACAAATCTTGCTCATGTGCCAGACTCCCGCCCTCTTGATTTATCACTGCAGAATGGGTGTGTGTGGTCCTTTATAGAGCAAAGACCCTGTATGCTGTTATGTGAATCTTTCTATCTGCCCTTTAACTTCTGCAGGCCTGTTTATCTCTCTCTGTTTCTCATTCTGATAATTCTTTCAGCAGATTTATCAGCACATAGTTATGAAGGGTGTCAGTTCTCACTCCCTGTTTGCTTCTGTGAATTCTGCTGCATTTTTTAAATAATTCAAGGGAGGAGATCAGAAACTTCTTGGAAAGGTTTGGTGTTTTAAAAATGTTTGTTGTATTTCAAGTAACATTTTTGGTCTAAAATAGCCGTTCACTTCATTTAATGCTGTGTATGAAGACCAAAACATTTCACATGCTGTGTTATGATTTCAGTCTCTTTGAAAGGGAAATAATAAAGCAATACAAATGATTTGCATTTATTGCTTTGCCAGGCACGTTTATCCAGATGAGACTTACAGTGCATTTGCGTAAAACAAATATTATGTATTTTTCTTTAATCAGCCCTCATAGTTGACGTTTATAGACATAAACTATGCCTTTTAAAGATCTCTGGGCTTTATTATTTCTTTCTGTTTTGCTTTATTCTTTGTTTGATTTGTGCTTTAGGGACGTCTTTGAAGTCTGTTTAAAAAGGCACAAATGCTTGGCAGCTTGGTTTAGTTTTAACTAACACTTTGAAGTCATAGGTCATGTCACAGGATGCAGTCCACCCCCCCTTTAACAGGACATGAACAACTGATTGGCTCTGTGCTGCCCCCTACTGTTTAAATATTTCTTCCCAAAAACTATTTGCAAACAACTTTTTTTTAGTTTTTAAACTAAGACAAAACTCTAGTCCATAATTGACAAAATGAGGCCTTTCAGTCATGGGTGGTGAGCTATCAAAGCTGAACTATTTTAAACCAAACTGTTCATCATTTGCTCCAGAAGTTTCCGTTCCCAGGTTGGTAAATGACACGGCAAGAGAAACTGAGAGATCTGAGACCAATTAGCATCCATTCATTTTTCCTCTCTCTCGTTTTTTGAAAAGGGCAGAAATGTGCTTGCTCCTGTATTCCTGGCGATCACATTAAGATGTTGCCAACTTAGTTTCCCTCAAAACTGTATTTCCAGCTTTAGCACAGAGTGAAAAAGACAAGCTAGGTCAGAAGGACTAAAGGGAAAGTGTGCTGTCCTTTGAGTTCAGTAATTCAGACATTATGGAGTTTGATGATGGGAGATGCTTCATAGAAGATTTGATTCAGCAGGGCCAAGGTAGGAACAGTCTGATTTCCACATGTGAACAGCAAAAACAAAAAACTCTTAATTTCTTAAGCTGTCATAGAAGTACTTAATTTGATAATGATTAGTAATGCCTTTAAGATATACACATGACACTTGATTTATTGTAATTAATCTGGCACACACTTGTATTGTTTTTGTTAGGTGGTAAATTCTGCATTGAGGGGCGTGGTCGATGCAGAGCTTCCTAATTGGTTGTTACCTGGTGTCAGTCATATTGCAAAATGATTTGCGATCCAATTACATTTTATGATGTACCATTTGTCTTCCTTTATTGCAAGACTTTATATTCTTGGTCAATTTTGCTGATCCCTGTTAAATTTCTAGGGCAGACGGTTTATTGCAACATCTTAAAGTGCTTCACAGACGTGATTTGAAACTTTCTGGCAGCCCAAATTTGCAAAACCAGTAGTTGAGGTCCCCGTTTCACTTCTAATTCTAGCTGTTTTAGGGACGGCCCACTGCTTTATGACTTCAGTGGCTGTACACAATGAGATCTTTGTTATATAGGCCAGTTTGTGCCATAGTCTTTTCCATATTTTTAAAAAAAGAAAATAGAGGAGTTCTGTATGTTTATGCAGTTAAATGTAACGAAGTTCACCATCACTCCAGGGATGCAGTTTCCACAACGGAAAACATTTGGATCGAATAAAAGCAGCAGGTTTTTTTTCTTGTTCTCCCTCCCTATTTCCTTCCCTGTTTTTCTTTTTTTTTCACGCTTCTGAATTCTGTACGCCCCTCTGGATTTAATCAGCATACAATGTCTTGAGGTCAGATGTTCTGCATTGGCAGTTGGTGTCAGTATATGCTTGAGAAAGGCCAGAAATTTGAATCAGCATGGACCTCTGCTGCTGTTGTTGCCGCAAACGTCGACCTGATGGTAGGTGGGAGGTTTCTCAGACTGTAGGTAGGTTTTCTCAAACTCTGTTATTGTTTTTTAAGGGGTATATTAAAGTGCATATAGAATAGAATTGGGTGTTGAGTTGGGAGATTCATGTCCTACAGGTTTGACCTACTGAATTTAATATTCATAATAATACCAAATTATTTTTGCTTTAGGGATAGAAAGTCACTGTAATTTTTAAAAAGTTTTAGCTTTTTTTTACTTTAAATAAATGAACTTTAAATTCTGTTTACAACCTTTTTTTTATCTACTGAGCTTTGTCACCTGTCATCCATCTCGTGTTATACACATGGATGACAGGTGAAACGGTACTGCAATTAGAGGAAGTGAGGTCAGAGAGACCGGCCGGTAGAGGACGCCATTTTGTTTCTATTCATCAGCAGTTTCCAGGTCAGCCCTATAAAGCCACATAGACCCGGCTGCTGAGTCTCACATGGGTGTGGCAGGATCACACATCACAATGTAAGGAGTTTTGCAAGCCACTTAATAGATAATGTACATATCTCTCTATCTCACCTGCCATGCCCACTTTCCCAGTAACCTCTAGATGAAGATTATTCCTGGTAGGCTGTGTGTGTTATACGTGTGTGTTTTTACAACCCACTGCAGTGAGTGATGGTGTCATAGGGTAACTGCATACCTACATGCCTGGTCTGAATTCTCTTCTACTTTTAAACCCTTCCGGCGCCCCATCTATGCTTAGCATGAGGTCCCATTTAATGTCACCTGGTCTGTTTGCGGTGTCTTTATTCAGCTGTGTGGGACTGTACTGCCACCACCCCTCCCTAGGTCACATGTCTGGTTTGGTGTTAGATTTCTTTCCTTGCCTGGGATGAACCAACAAATGTGTGTGTGTGTGTGTTTGTGTGTGTGTGTGTGTGTGTGCTTTATAAGACCAGAATTGTTGCAGAGACTAAACAGAAGAGCGTTATCATGTTTTTTAAACGGTGGCATTCAACAGTGTTATGTTTGAACCATTGATATCTTCTTTATTTATCTTAGTTTATGTGCAGGACATGGCTTGGGTGGGTGTTTGTATTAATTTGTGTATGATTTTGAGGTGTGCCGTGAGCTATTTGTTTGGAAACGCACATAACATTCTGTAATAATAAATTAAATTAGATTCTCTTCCAGGAAAAATATACCCAGTTTAAGATAATAACAGATCGTTCTGTCGTTTATGTATGTTTTTAATGATTTTTAATGACTTTTTAGCATTTTACAGTCTGTAATAATTAGAATTTATGTTCTCCAAGTGAAATTGCTCTCTCCCGCAGAGGATTAAATGTTTTGTTGACTTTTTTTGTGGCAGGACGTCTATAACATCTGTCAAGACTGTTTGACTTTTTATTGCAGCCCCTGCTGTTTAGAATTGAGGGGAGGGGCTATAATTGTTGGGTTGTCTGGTTTTTGGAAAGTTACAGCACGTGGCTGAGGCTGGACGAATCATATGGAAGGAATTATCTGTTGGAAGCGCACTGCAGTTACATAATAAATGTGAAACTAAGAAAAACCGCTGTGATTAGCTTGAAAGAATGTTACAATTCCCAGTAAGCAAATACGAGTTCTTTGCCTTTTTTATTGCTAACTAAAAAACCTTAGGACAAGAAGTTGTGTAACCGTTTGGGAGCTCCAGACCCTTATCGAGCGCTGAGGGCAAGCGAATGTGTGTGTACGTGTGTGTACACTCCCAAAACAAACCTTACTCATGTATTATTAACCTCAGCCATGCAGACAGTCTAGAGTGGCAGGTCTGCAGCCGAAGAAAAAAACTCCTGCAGTGGATTTTAGAAGGACAACTGCAAACGCTGTGTAGAAACATGATCTCTTCTGAATCATAAGACTGCAGAGACAGAGAAGAAGAGAGCTGAAAGTGCTAGAGAGGGAGGATATAAACAATAAGAGCGCAGGAACTGAGCTATTGGTCGAAGCGGGAGTGCTTGCGAAAGGAGGGCGGGAGGAAACTCGGTGGCTTTACAGCACGCTGAGTTACGAACAGAGAGAGAGCGAAAGGAAAAAATAAAAAAAGAACAAGAAGGGGGGGCAGCTGCCTTGCGCAGAACTCGCGTAGCTTGGAGAAACTTGGTTGCTGGCTACATTTAAAGCCTGGAGACGACCCCACTCGGCCCCCCCTGACTCCCTCCCCCCCTCCTCTCCAGCCTTCCTCACCTTTCACCCCGAGCTTTGCTCCGGTGTGCAGAGCTTGCGCTGACAATCTCAATCCCGGGCCAGATGCCGGCAAACCCTCCTGGAACTGTTTTCCCAACCCTGGTGGTTTTGGGGCATGTGGTCACCTTGATAGCTGTTTGGAGATGGATGCAGAAAAAGAAGAAAGTTAATGAAGGTAAGATGAAAAAACTTCTGTATTATGTTAGAAAACTGTCACAGTGTTGCGTATCGCAGTGTTATTTGTGTTTTGATAGTATCGGACAGCGTTTCTCCAGCGTGCTCTTGCGCTCTCTGTACACGTGTGTTGCACACCCTCGATTTCCATCCCCACCTCTCTCTCTTTTTTTTAACTGGTCTGTTGAAACTGCGGGGTTAACCCTTTACGCTCTGGATAACGCAGAGTGACGTAGTTTCTGTTGATGGGTTACAGATGCCTGCAGCTGCATGTGGCAGACAGTTCATTCATTTAAAGTATTTTGTTTAGCTTTGTTCAGAGTTACTATTCTGGCAAAGGGTTGTAGTAAAACCTGTATTTTTTTTCATTTAATCTGGAAAGGTGCATTTGTCATTGTTTTTTGTATGAATGTAAAGGTGATGTCTCACTTTAGACACGTCTGTCTCCAGCTTCAGGAGTGTCTTACTGGAATGTTGAGAATGGTAATTGTTATTATTAGTGTCTAGAAAGGACATGTGGTTTCAGTTGTGCTTACAAGGTTTGCCTGGGGCAAAATACAGGTTAAAAAAAGCTGCTATCTTCCAGTCACCCTGTGAAGGCTACAGGGACATTTCTCAGCTGGTATGAAGGCAAAGAACACACCCTAACTCAACCTTCAAGCCCTGTCTTTATCTGTGAGTCAGTTTAAATAAAGAGGTGTGGACAGGTGACCAGGGTCCAGGGGTGTGGCCTTGCTTATTTTCACCTTAAACAAACATCTTTTTCACTTTTTAAGCCTTGATTTACATAGCAGGTGTTGTTTTTAATTGCATGGCATCTTATTTGCATTATAACCAACACTTTTAACTGAAAAGTTCCAACTTTTCAATGCTGTTAAAATAATAATTTTAAAGAATATGGGAACGTGTGAGTGACAGAACAGAACATACCTATCGCGTGAAAAACATGCTATAAAAATACACACATTCATTAATGAACAATTTTGCCTCGATGCATTTGACATTTTGAACATAGTTCGTTATTGTTCAGCTAATGTCAGTCTGCCCATCAGTGTCTGGGCGGGACCCTGCGGTGCTGGAAGTGTATTCAGGGCTTGTTTGACTGGTAAATGATGGTTGTTACGCTGGAGGACAGGTTTTGTTGCTCCAATACTTGTGCAGCTTTTAACAGCTTTGCATATAGCTGTGGCTTCATCCTGGAAAGATAAACCTGAAACTCCAGTCTGCTGTTTGCATCCCTGATCAGAGACTGTAGGCCACAACCTGTCGACTATAATAGCTGGCTTGTGTTTCTTTCCCTAACAGGTACTTTATTGTACTTGTTCTGTCTAATTACTTTTCCAAATCAAGCAGACATTAAAAGTGTTTTGCGTACATGCTCAAAACAATGTGCTGTTGTGTGCACAGACTTCATGTTTGTGTGTCCTTTCCTGAGTATAAGGACTCATTTAACAAGATTTAACAAGCTTGGATTCTGGTGACCGTGCCAGCGTGTGCAGCTGATAAGGCTTTACACTAAAGGTTGTGTCAGTTTTAAGAGGCTGTGTCGCATGCCGACTGTGATCTGTTTGATCTTTGAAGGTTGTACATTTGCGGTGTGCAGAGGGAACGAGCTGTAGTGTCAGAGAGTTGTGTAAGATTGCATTTGATGGTTTTGGCACGCTAAAGGTGGGTTGGGACTTCACCTTAACCAGTTTAAAATAAGCACGCTCTTCCTCTGCAGAGAACATGAAGCCGCGATGGTTTACCTAACGCTGTGAGTGATGTGCGTATCCTGGATACCACCAAAACACTTGCTATCATACCAGTGAGCTACACAAAGATCTCGACTCGACTGCTTAAAAGCATGTCAGCCATTTGCTCTGTGCTCATATGATCTCCCAGTAAAAATATCTTCAGCATAATGGTTTAATTTTAGTTTAACCTTTCGGTTGAGGTAATAAAGGATACTTTTTAAAAACGATTATATTGAAAAGTCATTTTTAGATACTTTTTAGGCTTTTGCAGAGGAGAAATTTGATTTTTAAAAATCTATTAGCTGCTGTTTTACAGAGCATGTTTTTTTTGTGTACGCAGATTTCCCGGAGGCTCGTTGTTTTATTATACGCACAGTATTTTTATGGATTATCTTTATATTGTACTGAGTAAAGCATGGGTGAGGGTGTTCCCATTGACACACCCTAATACTACTAACTAGAACGTTTAACTTGGATTCACAAAAATCCAAACAGTCAAATTTCTGTCACAATAACATCTCTCTGTTTTCTCTGTTTCCCACAAAGTCTGTTAAAGATTATAGTTCCCCTCAATGAATATAAGCCCGTGTTTTGGTTATTGCTATGTAGCTTTCAAAGAGACATGCAGGATTTTTACAGATGTTTTAAAACAGTCTAAATCGATTTTACACAGTTTTTATTTATTTTTGGGTCAGTATAGGTGGATAAAGTTGTTCTTTACCTCTAGAATGTTCTTTACTTCATGTGTTGAATGTTGGACGTCCAGTGGGAGTTTGGAAGTTTATCTTACGTTGTAACTTAACTAAACATGTTTTTGTTTACTTTTAGTAAGAATTAGAAAACAGAACATCAGAACTGTTGTGGTCAGTTTTAGCTCCAGTAAAAAATGTTTGAGATGTAAAAACAAAACATGGGATTTGAAAAGGGAGTCTTTGGCAGTACGAATTGTACTGCAGTGCTGTGTGAATTTGTGTTGTAAAAGTGGCGTTTACTTTTTCCATGCACAGAACCACAGAGTCGCTTAACCAAACCATGTGGTCCAGATGGCATACAACAGCGAGTGAGTCAGATTTCCTGCACGCGTCGACTATGAAAAATTCCCTCAAATGAATTTCTTATGTTGAATGAGTCACGGATACCACAAAACATTTACCGCCCTGCAGAATTATGAAAGCTTTTGGATTGACTTAAAGTCACTTTTGTTACCCACTAGAACCGATTTGTGCATTTATGTAGAATTATTATGTAGAACTCATTGTGTTGGTTATTCTTTTACCAAATCAGTTTTAAAAATATTTTTAGTCCGTGATCATATAATAATTGTTGTTTTAAGAAATACTATCTATTCATGAAATGCATGCTTTCATATCATTTATTCCAGTTGTGTTTCCTGGTCAAGTCGAGTCAAGTTCATTTCACAATAGATATTCTTTCAAAGCAGCTTAACAGAAAAAAGTGCCTTTATACCCTCTGTGAAAAACCAAAGGTGTCTGGCAGGGCATGTCATAGTCTGTCATTTGGGAGTGTAGTTGTAACCTCGCGTTTGTAGTTACAACTTTGTAGTTTCTAGCAACAGAACTGATGTAGTTTGGTTATTTGTCTTTTTAAGGTGAGCTCACAATCTTATTACCAGCTCACGCTGTCCCACGTGTACACACGTCTTTGTCTGAATCACCATTCAAATATTGAATTACCTGCTCTGCAAAGACTCTTTGAACATAGTCACATACAGACAAAAGTGTTCAGAAAAACCAATGTACGTTTCAAAATCTGTAAATGAGCTTTGAAAATGAATAGGAGCTCTGTGATGCAGTTACAGTATTTATAATGCACGACTAAATCAAAGTCACTATATTCTTAAATAAAGTTTTTAATTAAGTTAAGATTAAACTATTTTCTATTTGCCGCAGATCTGCACGTTCCCATTGTAGATTTATGACCTGACACCTGTTGCCTCTGAGCAATAAACATAAACAACGTTACGCCCCGGTTTTGCTTCAGAAAGCTCAGTTAGAAAGCACTAACCATATACAGAACTACCATAGTTTTAGTATTTTTCGATGTATGGTTATCGATTAAGTTATTTTGTAATCGCGTTTTAAAGAGCGCTTTTAATTTACGCACTTTATTTCTGCGCTTTCACAAATGATTTTAATATGCGTTATGCAACGACCGAATAAAAAGACATAAATTCACAAAGTTGCTTCACTTCATTGTATAATAACGCTTAAGTGATAACAGCGGCCGTATGTCGTGAGGAATCACGTTTCAGTGGCGGTCCGGAATTGAAGTTTGTCCCGGAGCTGGAGCGGCGAGCGCAGCTTCAAACAGATCGTGATGGGTTGGGCCAGCGCTGGTGATGCTTTTCACCGCTTTTCATTTTGAGACGCCCCTTTATTTTTCTCTCTAATGCCGTGCAGTCCCGAAACAAATGAATCCATACGTGTGCGGATGAAAGAGAGTTTGGGGAACTAAACTCGACCGCAGGGCGCAACAGTTTTTTCTTTGCGAACATGGCCGGAGCGGGTGACACGAGCGCGGCAGCTGCGCCCTGTCTGTCTATATTCAGCCTGGATGTGATATATGGACGTGGGAACTACATCCACGAGATGAGCTGCGGTGAGGTGGGACCGCACTTATACAGCCGCATGTGTTGCGCAGGTACGTGCTGTATGAGCGCACCGATTTTTACCGTAATAGCTTAGGCGAATAGGAGGAGTTCATTCGAGGGGGGCGAAAACTTTGTGCTTGTGTGTAAGTGTGTGCGCGTGTGTTTTGGTAAGGGGGGAGGGAGGGGGTGTTGTGAAGTTAACCAGTTTTGTGCCACTATCATGGACACTGTTGTGTTCTATCTTATGTTACTGGATACTGAATACTTGTGTTACATGTTTGTTTGATGGTATTGTGTTATTATCAGGCAAGCCTATTGAGTCACTGTGTACACAGAAAACACTGTTGTGTATGAGTGCTTGACAGACATTTCAAACAGGGATAGCAGTTTTCTGTAGCCTGGCATGCTGTATGTGTCCATTCAAAACTTTTACACCAGTTAAAACAGTATTTAATTTACAACATTTAATTTAAGCAACCTTTTCTGATACCTCATATGTGAGACTGTAAAAAAATTTAATAAAGACTGTTTAAGTCATTTTAGTGGGTGAGGTAAACCGGCACACTTTGTGGTTCCTACAATGTGATCCAATTTATCTAAATCCGCCCCATAATAAAGAGGTATTATAGATAGTGGCCTATATATACAAATATAATTATTTATTACATTTTATATAAAATGTATAAGAACACAGCATAATGAAATGGGCTATCCTAGAAGCACACAAAACAGCATTATATAAAATAATAAAATAACAAAGCATTATCGCACAATAACTAAACGACAGTGTGTCTTGGTAAATTAGCTCGCAGGCGTGACTGAATGCAAAATGATCATGTGGGGAGGATCATGGCAGGAGTTTACCTGCAGTGAGAAGCAGGTTTTTTAAAACTTGGAGTGTTGCTTTTTCTCAGACGAGAGGACTGTGAGATTTGGCCTCCAGCGGATTGTGTGTTTTTGAAGTCGTAACATTGTTTTTCTCTCTTTTTTATTGCTTTGAGCGCACAGACCCATTGGCACTCTCACACAAGCTGTCATTTGTAGTTTGTCGTTTTTGTAGAATTCTGTATATGTAGTTATAAAAGTGTTATTTTACGTTTCTGCAATGTTAGAGAAACAGTTTAATTACCCCAGAAATAGCACATCTCAGCATCTCCTTCATTTGGAAAAGTGCGTCTCACTGGACCAAAACCACAGTAACTCTAAAAATACTGATGCGTTGTTCTTAACTCACCACTTCTGTGTGTTTGGGTCTGTTGCCTTAGTAACCGCTCAAACTGTCTTTTTCCACAGGCTTAAGTAGACTGAGTTTACACACAGCTGCCATGGTCCTGGTCCAGCTGTGGGAACATCAGTGTGCAATAATAACATTTATATCTGAATTACAGTCCCTGTCCTCACATTAATTAATCATCCATTTACTTTGCACCCCATATGGTGTAATATCCACTAGGGGGAGACATTTCTATTTTATTTTTCCTCCTTTGGTAAGTCCAATAAAAGTATTTGGCTGTTATCTGGAAATGAACGGGATTAAACAGTTGTTTCGTGTTGATGTCAGTATTCTGCATCCAGCATCTAAAACTTATAAGCATAGATTCATTTCAGTACCTTTTCCAAACTCACACCATTTCTGCATCGTAAATCAAAGCTTTTTATTTAAGTGTGCTTCTGCGTGAAAGAGCAGAACAGAAGGTCATCTCCTGTTTGCTAGCATTCCAGACTTGTTTATGAGTTTACTAGCACGTGTTCTTGCAGCTCGGTCTAAACGCCAGAGGTGTGGTTTTTGGCATGAACTGTTAATACCCATCTGGTATGTTTGGCCTTAAAGTGACAGTTCCCCCCATAAACTGTAATTCTGTAATTTACACTCATATTGTTACACTGTGTTCCACATGTAACACTTTTGTGAAAATAAGTATTATAGGTACAACAC
>JAZGTK010004920.1:0-23395 GCA_036877625.1 Ambastaia sidthimunki
AAGAAGAATGGGCCAGGATTCCTCAAATGAAGTGTCAGAGACTTGTTGATGATTACAACAAACGACTGCAGGCAGTTATCCAGCAAAAAGGATACACAATTGAGTTTTAGAATGTGGGGGGCTAATAATTTTGACCCTGGTAGTTTTTGTGTTTTGTGTAATATTTTCATGTCTGTGTGGAATATAAAATAATGTAAGCATCCAAAATAAAACTAGGATGTCTAAAGCTGTTAATTTTTTTTTTTTTTTTTTTTGCTCTGGTTAAAAGCACTTTTGAAATACTTTTAAAACAATGATTATTTTGTAGGGGGGCTAATAATTTTGTCCTTAACTGTACATGTATGTAATTGACAATATACTGTAAATATAGTATTGCTTTGTTTCATGATGATAATTTTGCCTGTAATACTAATGCTGTAGTTTTCAATTGAATATTTCCCAACAGTGATTTGTATACAGGACTTTTGCATAGGCTATATTGTTTATTAATGCTGTATAAATTTTAACAATAAATGTTTACAGCAATGGCAAGTGTCAGTATAAAAGCCAGGACAGTCAAGATTGAACAGTTTCAAGCAAACTGCTTCTATGTCAATTTTTTTTTCTAGACTGTGTTTTTACAAAATTATATATTGTATTTCTGAGGCTTACAATAATTTATATTTCTTGTTGTATCTCTCTTTAGCATAAAAGGTTTATAGTATCTCCCATCTTGTTTGCTGTTCATTAACTGATTCTAGGTTTTAGTTGTTAGTTTATGCATCTTTAATAGTGATTTCTAAAATAAATAACTATAAACGTTATTTCTAAAAAATACTAGTTTAGTTTTATAGTTTAAAGTATAGTTATTATTAGATACAGAAGTTCAGATCTTTTATAATATTATTCAACTTCGTAGATAGACCATTCACAGTAAACACTGCTGATTTTTGCCTCTTGGTGCCGCTGTTTGGAAGCATATTTTCTCTATAAACACACGTGCTTGAAACTTACAGCCAGTCTTTACATACCAAAGATCTGTCTGTAAACGTGGAAATATAACTAAACGAAACATTTCAAACAGAGAACACACGAAGGCAAAATGAACAGCCTGTGGATGGGTAACGTGAGTGATTACGGCAAAATTGTTGCAAATATAAACCATCAACATGTTTTACTCGTGTACTAGGAGCTTTTAAATCCTTTTACAAAGCACATATCACAGAACATGACAGTAACGTGTGTGTGTTGATAGCTGGAGCCCTACATGAATGAGGAGTTTATATGCAGAGCTTTTGCTCAGATGGGAGAAACTGTGATGAGAGTCAGACTGATAAGAGACAAAATAACAGGGTAAACTCTCTCTCTCTCTCTCTCTCTCTCTCTCTCTCTCTCTCTCTCTCTCTCTCTCGCTCTCGTTAAGAGTCAGAATGATGATTATCTTTCCAGGGAAGTGGCAGGTTATGGTTTTGTGGAGCTTGTGGATGAGACCTCAGTAGAGAGGTGCCTTCGAAAAGTGAATGGAAAACCTTTACCTGGTGCCACACCTGTAAGCATTCGCAAAACACCATGTACCACATCTACAGTAAGAAAATGATTACAGTTGTACTTACAGTTGTACTGACATAATCTCACTCTGAACCATTTTGTGATCTTTACAGCCTAAAAGGTTCAAGCTTAGTCGTGCCACTTACGGGAAACAAGGGGAAAGCCAGTGAGAAATGTTTTTAAATCCATTTTTCTTTATTTTCTGTTCTCTTTGTATTTTGAATTTTAGTGACATTTTTAGCTATTGACTGACTGAAACTTGTATTAGCACCCAGCTATTCAAAGATTGTTCTGTTTTGGGCGTATTAAGTATATCAACTTCTGAATTCTCCTGAATTACCCCAACACCAGAATTAAGAGTAATTTGTAAAATCAATGATGCAGCAATTTATACACTGAAAATGTTGAACTGAGCAAAGATTTGGAATTGGTTAGGCAGAAAGAGGTGTCATACTGCTATTGTGTAGATTTATAGATAGGGTTCAGTATCATGGTTCTAAAAAACTTCTGTTACACATCATTCATCAGGTTTTCTACATGAAAGTGTTTATTACTAGACTGCCCACAAACCCATAGAGATATTGTGTTAAGACCATCCCAAGATCATATGCAAGCTGGAAACTGACTATTCTACTGCCAAAGCTCAGAAAAAACTTTCTTTTTAGTGCAGTAAAGAAAAGGATTTTTAAACAGTGTTTTGACCCGTAACGTTCTGTGCAGTCAGTCAAATACCTGTTAAATGTTCTCACTATTTTACTGCTGCTTCTGCAGTTTCTCCCTCTTTGTTTCGGATCTCACGCCAGATGTGGATGATGGAATGCTGTATGAGTTTTTTCATTATCATTTCCCATCCTGCTGTAGTGGGAAGATTGTCCTGGACAGTGGAGGTTACTCTAAGTGAGATTTGACTGCATAGAGCCCTTCATTTCAATACATTCCCTTTTTAAACGATTTGTGTTGTTGTGTAGGTGCTGTGGGTTTGTGAGCTTTGAGAGTGAGAGAGATCAGAGACGGGCCCTGGCAGAGCTCCAGGGTGCTACTGGACTTGGGAAAAAAACTTTACGTCTCAGTCTGGCTACAAATAAACTGTAAGTGTTAGGTGGTTGGGCTTGATTTTTGTCTCCCCAGACACTGACTGTGTTTTTGACAAACTACTGTATATCTTAAAAGCAACATTATTATTGTGGTCATCAAGAAGACATAATATAACTAGATTCTTTCCTTAAAAAGGATTAAAAAGTATTTTAAAAAGCCTAGTTTGAGTCAAAAAAGCCCACCTCTGTATTTATTTCATTCACATCATTTATTGTGTATGTATCATCCACACTTACACACTGTAGCTAGTTGTAAGTGTAATGAGTTTGTTTAAATTCATAACCTTAGGTATGACTAATACTGTTGGTGTGACCAATACTGTAACTAGAAAACTGATTGAAAACTGTTACTAGAAAACTAATATGTTTAATCCTTCCCTCCACTAGAAAGAAGAAAGAGTCAACAGAGAGCCAAAATTGGCAATTCCATGCAGGAACCTACGACAGTCATAACTTATATTTGAACCAGTACTATTACCCACCATACCCAAACCATTCCACTACATATGACTATGATTACAACTACATACACTATTCTCAGAATATCCAACAGGTAAATTCCTGCAATGTTATTCTCTTATCAGCTGGCATACATTTGTAGTCATATATTTTGTGTTAAGTTCCAAAACAAACTGTATAAAATACAAATATATTTGTTATTTTAAATAATCAAACACAGGATTATGAAGTGATGGAAGATGATGACCTAGAGTGTAAGTCCACCTTTTTATATTAAATTAGTCAGTTTGAATTAATTACCAAACAATATCAAAGTAGTTCATAGTTGTTGTTTTAGTCTTAAAGGGTCGCTTTGTTATTTGTTCTCATTAAAAAGTTTCCCCTGGAAGAAATATGTAGTTTAGTGTCATGAATGCTCTCATGACATTTAAACATGCTAGGCTTCATTTTCCCCCACAAATACATATTAGCACAGTTTATAATTGCACAATGTTCTCATTATATTTACCTTTTAGTCAAGAATTATTGATTCCACTAAATATGTTGAAACTACATTTCTATACCAACTGTATGTTGTTTATCTTGGTTGCAGATCCAGACCCTAGACTCAATGTGATGGAGGCAAATCAGAGATTTATGGAGCAGAGTGAGGAATTTTACAGTGCCCTGGTTGGATGCTTTTTCCAGCCTCCCGAGTCATGGGATGGGGTGACATGTAGTGTTACATATTACCTACCAGAGCCAATCTTCTAATATGAGGAGATGGAATGAGAATGCACTCATTTGTTTTCATGTACAATTCATTTGTTTATATCACAAAGATTGCATTCCTAAAATAATTAAATATGAAGAATAATTAAATACAATAACATTAGATGACATTAGTTGAAGAATTTAAATACCGGTTGTTTATCGGCTGTTTATGTTATCGTAGAAGTAAAATAAAAGCAAATCAGTTTTGTCAGTTCATTCCTTGTGTTATTTTAATGGGAAGCATACAGTAAACAATTAGTAAACTAGTGTATCATATATGTATCATATATGTGACATACATATATACATATTGGCGGGGGAGGGCAGCCGTGGCTTGCGAGTTAACCAAAAGATTGTCGGTTCAATTCCAATGCCGGGAGGTAACTACTGAAACCCTGATTGCTATCCGGGTGTGTATTTTAATAATACGCATTATTTTATTTTTATAAAAGAATATATGCTATTTATGCAGAACGCATGTGCAGATCATTTGCCTATTATTAAAGAATATTTTTAGTGTAGTATCACGTGCCTATGAGGGCGCTGTCCCTTATCGGAAGTACAAAATATATCACAGCGGAAGTCCCGATTGAGCAGCGGCCCTGGGATCGAGTAAGGTAATCGTGTTTATTTGTGCAAAATAACACATACCTCATAACGATTGATTTGTTGTATAATTGTAAAAGAATTCAAAGCATCGCTAGATGCCAGTGGAGGTTAGTCGTGAGCGGATTAAAGCATAAAAAAAACTATGTTATTGTAATGTTTTGGGTGCTGTTCTTTTGCAGTTTTAACGCATTTTCGGTTTCGGATAATTTTTGTACTTGGTATTTAGAGTTAAACAGCGAGATTTGAAATAAATAGAAATGTTGTCATGTAAGAGTGTTTTACTGTTTCACAGGATTTCCTGTTTCACAAGAGTTTTCTTTTACAAAGACGTTTAGCTCGCGATCTTAGCATTTACTGATCTCAAATCAAATATGATTGACTTGACAGTGATGTGACACAGTTGATCTTTGTTTTGTTTATATATTGAAACTAAATTAACCTAATGTCCTGTTACCCAAACTAACTGTTAATTATTTTACAGACTTGGTGTGCTGTGGAACATTATTCTGCTCACGTGTATATCACATGATCTTATTCAGTTTTACATAAACTCAAGTTCAAAGCCTTCTTACCAGCACTCTCAATCCAAAATAACTACATTAGGTTCAGTTATTTACTATTATTACAGGTTTAACTAAACGTGTGTGAGTGTGATGCCTATAAAAGCGGTTATTTGTGTACATGGTAACATGAATAAGCAGTTGCACCCAGATTGAGTCACTACATTGTTTCATTAAGTTTGTATGTCAGTCTGTGAGAGTGTTACTTGTAGAGTGTTACTTGCACCAACTTTTATCTCGTAGCTGGCATGCATCACATACTCACATAGTATGCGCCGCAGACTGTATAAAGCATTAGCTCTAAAGTGCACACACACATACCTCGATAAGTACTGTGATTTAAGTTGTCAAGCCGTTTTATCAGGTTGTCTAATCTTTACTGTTTAGGTTGTAAGGTGACATTGAATACTGCTGTTGATAACAAAGTCAAATACCCAACACAGTCAAAATGAAGAAATCTATTAATTTTTGTTTTTAGGCCAGGTCTGATGTGTAATCACTGACAGTAGTTCAACTTTTTATTTTGTGTTCTGATTAAATGTTTTTCTCGCACCAGCATTTTTAGGCACTGACGGATTTCCTGCTCTAGTTTCCCCTGCATTTTGAAACAAGATATCCAAACAGAGCCAGTGGAATACCCAGCAGTCATGTCGTACGGAAGGACAGAGCAGCGCGCCCCACCGAAAGACTTTAGCAGCCTGATCCAGACATGTAGCTCCAACATTCAAAAGATAACACAGAACAGTAAGTTTGTAGAGATGGGTGGATGTGTCATGTAAATCAGAAAGTCATAGCTTTTAGGAATTGAAGGCAGGGTAGGTGATTTCTTCCCTTCTGTTAAATGTGCAGGACTGTAAAATGCTTGTCCAATTATTGCATTCGGTCTAAATGTAATGATAGGATGTCCTACTTGCCTCATAAACTGTGTATCTGAATTTTTCTGCGCCCTCTGCTTGCGCAGACAGTCTTCAGCGTGTCCATGTGTTGTAGGAAGTGTGGCTTTGGTGATCGCTCTAAAGGGAGTGTGGGAGTTCTGAACTCATCAGCTCCGAGATGATACACATTACAAATATTACAAACTTTGGTTTAAAGCAAAACAGTATTATACACAGACAATGATGAATTCAGAAACATTGGTACAATATAAAACTAGTACCTTATAGTCATTAAGTATAAGTATTAATTACATATTTTAATAAATACAGAACTGTTCAATTGAGTTTATAAATCTGCCAGAGGTGCACTTCACACAGTATACATTCTTGTGTTCTGTTTCATTTATAAATGTTTGTATGTACAGAAGTGTTAGTGAGTGTCTTTGGCCATTGTGTCAGGTCTAGCTCCATTAGCGCTGCCTTTTTTAGAGACCGGGTCAGGTTAAATACTGTTCTATTTAAAATTGGTCTCAACCATTGTGTCAAGGGTTTTTTTGTGCTTGATTCAGGTGTTTTTGAACACATGGATGTGTACTTCATAAACAAATCCTCATTATTTTTGTGCTCTCCATAACTGTGATTTTGCAAAGCACATTGCCTGCGGTCCTTTGACTGTCTCATCATAAACATGTGACTGTGGTGCTTTAAGCTTGAATTACTTTGATAGTAAAATCCTTTAGTAAAGAAGTCTCTTAAATGGAATTTACATACCGTTTTTTAGGCCATGATTGTTATTCTTTAAGTAAGAAGGGATGGCATAAAAAATAGATGGCATACTATTGTGATATTTTGCATGGTGATGCATTCATACATGGTTGCCAAGTATCATATTTTATTATATAATTTTTAAATAAGCTTTATTAAATATATAATAATATACATAATTAACATATTTGTAGCTTAAATATTGTTTGCAATAACTAATTTGTTTTTTATTATACTGATATAATCTTATTGAGTTTTCTAATATATTCCACACCAGTTTTCATTTACCTGTTTCTTTACAGAAAAGAAACATTCAGAGCAACACTCTAGCAACCACACCAGCCATAATAGCAACAGCCTAGGAACCACTCTGAGTAACTTAGCAACAGCATAGCAAGTACCATCATGCTAAAATGTGCTAATGTCATGCTAATTAATGCAAAAACATGTTAGCAGCATACGTAACCACTTAAAACCTTCTAGATTCATTTTAAAACACGTCATGTTTAGCATCATGCTAAAATCATACTCGATTGTTAAAACGTTAACAACATGTTAAACCTGTTACCATTGTTCTAGAGAATGACCTAAAGTATTTCAAACCATTATGTATTTCAGGCTGGGCTTTATCAACCCAACATAAAGTTTGTACTATCTAGTTTAATTATACCACTGTAGCGTATTCAAAAGTCTGTAGCATCAATCAATCATTCTTTATCTGACTGATTTCCCTTAAGGATTATGGGTAGGATTTTTTTCTGTATTTTTTCAGCAGGAATTTGACTACTTGGGGGGCCATTTACACGGCACAGTTTTCAACTAAAAATGGAACACTTTGTGTTTTGGTCTTTTATCTACATGACAAATATTTGGTGCCTAAAAGCACAAACTTTAAAAAACAGGATTCAAAGTGCAAGTTTTTGAAAATGATACATTTTTCTTCTCTGTGTAAACCACCAAAATACGAATGTGTGGACATGGTGATGTCATGCTTATTACGAGTTCTGTCTATCTAGTGACATTGGTAACTACTGGCCTGGCCTTTTTTTGTCGTTTTTGTGAATCTGTGTAACAGTTTTGTCTGTACAAAAAAATGTCATGAAAGTTTTGGTTTTTAATACATTGTTATCATGTTAACACACCCTAAATGCAATCTTGTGAAAAAAGTGACATTGTTTATATGTCATGGTAGTATTTGTTGTATAGAATCTATGCTTATTTAAGCTAATAGCCAAAGTTTTTACAATAATGACAACAATAATAGTATATGCTTAGTTTCCTGATGCAAAAAATTTTCTTATTTTCCATTTCTTAGTGAGATTCACCCACAGTATTCCTCATTTTCTCTGGTTAGAGACCTGAGTTGATTTTGTAGAGGTTGTTTTGGTTGTAACTTTGCATTTTCTTCTTTAGCGGCTCAAATCAAGAGCATGGTAAACCAACTGGGAACAAAACAAGACACTAGTGACCTGCGGGAAAGACTGTGAGTGTATTTTGCTCTTGTTTTATTTGTGGCTGAGCATTTCCTGTCTTGTGCTTTTATAATCTAAATAAGTCTGATTTGTTTACAGTCAGCAGGTACAACACTACACAAACCAGCTGGCCAAAGAGACCAACAAACACCTGAAAGATCTTGGTTCAATCTCTCTGCCTGTCTCGCTGTCTGAACAGGTGTGTGTTAACATGCAGGCAGTGACTGTGGGTGTTAACAAGTCATTAGACAATTTTTCACAGGCTGTTTTTGAGGTGTTTTCTTATTTACTGAAAGTCATAATAATTGCATCATGTGTATTCATACACTACCAGCTGATATCCTACGCATCTAGTAATGATCTTGCAGGTATGCTAGTTCAATTGTTTGTTGTGTGCAGAATAATATACTTATTTTAATTAAAAAAAACTAAGTAACACAAATAAAAATATGGGAGTTAAATTGATCTCAGATTGTCTTATGTTTTAGCTTCTGGTCTTTTCATAGTAGCCATCTTTTGAAACTTGTCAAACTCGTCCAACTTCATGAGGTGCATCCTTTTTTTTAAAGGAGCTCCTGTTTGTACTACCCCCTTGTTGACTACAGTTTTTTTCTGTGCACTCCCACTGTTCCATTACAAAGAAAACATAAAAAAAATAAAAGTGTTGTATTTTTGTTTAAGAATCTTAGATCATAAGAACCTTAAATTCAGTCCAAGGTGTGTCCAAACCTTTGACTTGCCGTGTATGTTGGCTGAACCTTTAATCCTGTTTACAAAATTGTCACACAAAAATGAAAAGATTGTTTTGGGGTTTTAGAGTTCCTTTAATGTGTTCTATGAATTGTATAAAAATGTAAAAGATGGATTTTCTTTTTAAAACAGAGACAGCAAAAAATACAGAAGGATCGTCTGATGAACGATTTTTCAGCTGCACTCAACAACTTCCAGGCAGTTCAGCGTCGAGCCGCAGAGAAGGAGAAAGAATCGGTGGCCAGAGCTCGAGCAGGGTCCCGCCTCTCAGTAAGAGAGATTTATGGATCTTTTAGGAATAACTGGAAAATTGCTTTGTTTAAAACTCCCATGGTCCGCTATTTACAAAAGTGGCATCCATACTCTAATGAACCTTGTAGGTGACTGAAAAATGTTGCTTTGATGGGCAGCTTTCTGTTATTGAATTATGTTGAGATTAGTGTAAAATTGATTTGCCTGTGCCTCATTTCTGTATGGATTCTAAACCTTATTGTTATGTTTGTAATGTTATTGAATATAATTATGATGTCAGGAAAAAGGGACTTCTGTTGTAAATAAGATAAGCTGTTATTTATATTAATAACTTTTGCATTAGTTTACCACACATATATGATGTAAATATTTTTAGATGTAAGCTTCACTTCTCCATTTTTATGAGAAATTGAGAAGTTTCTCTTTCTGAAACATACAAAATGTTCTCTTTCTGAAACACATACAGAATGTTCTCTGAATAGTGTGTTGCTCACAGCACCAAAGCCAAGATCTGAAGATATAATTCACACAAAACTGAAATTTACCCATGAGAATATGAAGAGAACCCGTTAGTTAGACCCGTTAGTATACAACAATAGAATTATCAGCAAGAAAGAGTGTTTCGTTTCTAAAGGAATATTTTAAAGACAAATTAGCACTATTGCCTTATTAACAAATGTTGGTGGCATTACTGTGTCTGACCTTTTATAAAATGTAAAAAAAATTCTGCACTGGTGGGAAAATTAATGTTAAAGCCAAAATGAAGTAAAAATTCACCCCATTTAATTAATAAATGCTCATTGTTATTTTGGGGGATTCATTTGTGAATGTTATTCCAAAGCAAAAAAAAAAAAAAGTTAAATCATTCATCAAAATGTTATGATGTTGTCCCTGACTCTGAAATAGCTTATTTATTTTTTGCTCATGTGCTCCCACAGGCTATTGGTTAATGTTAACAGATAATCAGCAAGAATTGTTTTAGGCTCTCGTTGTAAGAAATGCAACCTATCTAAAATCTTGACAATAGTTAATGCAGAAAATTATTGCTGGCTAATGTTGTGAGAAAGGTTACAGCAATATTAGTATAATCTTTAACCCAGCATAACAATAGATTTAAAAGATGCTTTACCAGTGGAATATGTCAGGATGCTCTCCATAGTGAACTTGACCTCTGCCTACCAGTCAGAAAATGTATCTGGGGTGGAGTAATCCCCCACAGTATGGCTCATTCTGTTATGAAATTTATATTTTTTATGATTTGTCCCACCCTATTTTTTGTTTAATATTTTGTTGCATTTTGACAGCTGTTATGTTAACTTTACTGTTTAATACGTGTGTATTGAGTGAATATTTTTGTTTTATGATTTGACTGCAGGCTGAAGACAGGGGTCATGATGAGCAGTTGGTGTCCTTTGATAAGTATGTTTCAGATATAATTTATATAATATATAAGGCTTTATTTTAATTCAGTGCTGCGAGTTGTAATAAAAATGGCCAGCCAGGCTAAAACCTTCTGTCTGTTTGTCAGTAATGATGACTGGGGTGAGACCACCACACAGACTGAAGATGTAGCCATAACAGAGGAAGACCTGGAGCTCATTAAAGAAAGAGAAACTGCCATCCGCCAACTTGAGGTTAACTCACCTTTCTACACTTCCTGTTCCTTTATACATTACCAAAACTCTAGTTCAGGTAATTAATTATCCACTTCAGGTTAATATGTGAAGGTACATTTTGAAGCAACAGTGTTTATGCTGCTATTTATGTTACTTTTTTTGAGTATTACACTGACTGTAGGAAGTAATGTATGTAATCAAATCCAATGAAGGTGGGTGAGGTGAAGGTGGGCTCTACATACAATAAGGAAAACGTCTTGTATGTAACCCGTGCTTGATGCTTGACGCACCCAAGTTTGAACACGTAAAACCAGGCCTAAGTAAAGGCAAGTTCAAGGTCATGTGATGTAACATTGTGTATCACAAAGCCTTTAAAAGGCACCTGCAAAATACGTCATCAGCTCCAAGAAAGACCATGCAGGCCAGATCAGGAGCAGACTTAGACTTGTACGTCCAGGAGGACCTGAGCACCTGGAGTTCTAATAAATGTGCGGAGAGGACCAGCCTGATTACCTTGGTTGCAGCCAGCAAAACAGACAAAGAGCTAAGAAGTCTTACACAACTGGCCTGAGCAGTAGACATACATCCTACAAGCTCTAACTGGACACAACAAATGCTCCGGCAATTTGATATGGCAGAGGACAGGAGGCTTGGAGTACCAATGGGTGACCAGCCGCAGCAGGCACTGCTACTATTAGATGGTACTCAGAATGGTCTCTTCAACTCAGAATGGTCTCTACAACCTCAGTTAAGAGACCAAAATTTAAGGGCAGGCTTCCCTCAGGGAGCCTTGGATAGAAGGTCTCTCCAGACTGGGAGCTCCCAAGGACCTCTGTCCAGGAGAGTCATTATGTCTGAGAACAAGATCTGGGTTGGCCAGGACGGCGCTATTGGAAGCAGCTGAACTTAGTCCTGGTGAACCCTGAGTAGGACTCCTGGAAGCAAGGCTATCTGGAAAATGCATACAGACGCAGCCTTGGCCACATTTGTACCATGGCATCCAGCCCCAAGGGAGCTAAATGAGTGAGGCTAAACCAGAGGTGACAGTGTGTCGACTCCTCAGAGGCAAACAAATCCACTTCCGTTTAGCCATACCTCTGCCAAATGGACTCCACCACTTCCACCCCATGGTTGCCGCCATGAGTCCTAACAGCCTCTGAATCTGAATAACCGTCCGATATTGGTCTGTCCGAACGCTGCCCACAGCAGCAACTCCACATGCAGGAGACAACTGTGCCCGCATCGCAGTGGAGTCCCAAATTACCCTTAGAAAAGTAGGTCTCTAAACAGGAGAAAGCATACTCTTCTTGGAGCTGAGTCTCAGCCCTAAGCATATGAGCTAACACAACATCTCAAGCCTAGAACGCCTCAAAGCCTAGAACTTTCAAATGATGGGAAACATTTCCTACAGGCCTCTTTTTCCAAGAGAGTCTCTAGGTTCTGGGCCAACACAAAATGCTGCTCTCCTGACACCACAGTCTAGAAACAAGAAGGATGGGAGGCCAATTGAATTCTGTACCCGCTCTCTACTGTTCTTAATAGCCATTGACGCAAACTGGGCAGAAGCTTCCATGCTGCCAGGAAGTCCTTCTGTCCAGTCTCTTCCTTTAGTCCTCAGATCGAATCTCCTCTGCAGTTGTGAGGCCTGCTTATGCTGCCCAGTCCCTTTAGATCTTTGAGGGGAGCTCGCAGGCACGCTGGCCTTCTGCTGTTGTCTTTAGGCAGTAGAAGATTTAGAAAAAGAAAAGGAGGTGGACGGTCCACCTGACGCTGCATCGGCCTGACCACTGCGGGGGAGGAGCTCCTAAACATTCAGGTTGCTTTTTAGCCTCCCAGTGTCTGTCGACCAAGGACCTTACTGCGTCACCAAACAGACCTTAAGAAGCAACCGTGGTGTCCGAAAGGAAAGATTTGTCTCTTTCAAATATTCCCAAAAAAATGCCTCTCTGTAGCCACCAAAGCAACCATAGAATGGCCGATGGCCGTCTGCTTAGTGGCGCAGAGGGCAAGATCTGTGGCTCTATAGAGCTCCTGAACTTTGTCTGGTTCTAACACCCCACCTTAGGTCTTTAAGCAGGTTCCTGCTAACGATGCCTTAGAGGAAGATGGCCCGCAAGCGTCTCTTCAACCCTAGGCATTGGCCCATACCCATGCTTGTGCAACCCCACTATGGAGGAAAAATTATTTGAAGACAAAGTGAAAACACGAGCAGAATATGGGTTCATCTTATACTGCTCTTCCGTGAAATTGAGCTGCAAGCCCCACGAGTGAAGCCCAGGATTAAACGGAGCCAGGCGGGAGAGGAGCGATTCACTCTGAGCTCTGTCAGCTGTCTCAAGAGCTCCCAAACAAAACACACACACACACATGATGAGTGTCACCTGCCGTAATATAACACGGGCATGGTGACACACACTGGTGGGGCAGTTGTGGTCTACTGGTTAAGGAGTCGGGCTTGTAATCAGTAGGTTGCTGGTTCGATTCCAGCGCCGGCAGGTAGCAACTGAAGTGCCCTTGAGCAAGGCACCTAACCCCCGATTGCTCCCCGGGCGCTGCAGGGATAGCTGCCCACTGCTCCGGGTGTGTGTGTTTTACGACTTGCAGTGTGTGTTCACTCCTCACTAAGGATGGGTTAAATGCAGAGGTCACATTTCGGTTATGGGTAACCGTAACTGACAAAAACATGTCACTTTACTTTTTTTTTACTTTTAACTCTTGGAAGTCATTCCATCTATGACTGTTTCCAAACTTAAAATTGTACTTAATTTCCCCACTAATGTGCCTGGTTACATGCAGACTAACAGGCTTTCTGAAGACAAAAAGCTGATGACGTATTTTGCGGGCACATTTTTAAAGGCTTTGTGGTGCACAATGCTACGTCACATGACCTTGAACTTGCTTATGGTTTTACACATGTTCAGACTCTGGCATGGCGTTCTCCATAGCGTCAAGCATGACACAGCGTCAACACTTACATCCTCAAGATGTGTTTAAGATGCCTGTCACTACCAGGTTATATGTCTGGTCTGACAATTTGTGGTCAGATCACACAAGATGGATGAGAGTTTTTGAATTTCTCTGTTGTTTCTTTGTAGTCTGACATTTTGGATGTGAACCAGATTTTCAAGGATCTTGCTGTGATGATCCATGATCAGGGTGAAATGATAGGTAAGTGTATTCTGTTTGTAAGTTTTGCTTCTAAAGAGCCAACATAAAGAGCCAGGATATGCCTAGGATGCCTAATTTGTTTCCTCAGGAGAGAAAATCTATCTGTCCATGATGCTGGACGTGGTAGACCTGCCTTACACATTACCTTACATGTTTTTTTTTTTTTTTTTGCTAAATGCTGTTCACAGGGGGCTATCTCTTCCAACTCTAGCAACGGCCCTGGACTAAACTAATTAAGAGTCCTCTAGCCTGTTCAGTATTAGCAGTGTTTCGCTTGAAGGGTTTAGGAGCCTAATGCGAAAATGCTCTGCCACCTTTAGTGGACCTTAGTGATTCTAGGTAAAACCAGGAGTCCAGTGTTTTGTGAGCGTTAGAAGTGTGTTGGCTTGTATTGCGAGAGAAGGTCTGTTAAGTACATAGCTAACCTATTTATAGCTATATAAGTAAGCAGAAGTACTTTGTAAGTAATTCGGAATTTAACAGGTAACCAGCGTAGAGATGACAAAATTGGGGTTATATGGTTAAGAACATGTTTCCTGCACCTGTTAAGAACTCAAGCTGCTGCATTTCAGACTAATTGTAGCTTTTTTGTGAGTAAATGATAGAACTTTCATTATTGGGTGAAGTATCCCTTTCACCTTAAAACCTGATTAAAAAAAATGCATTTATGTTTTGCACATTGGTGATTAGTGATGGAAACTTTGAGTTTAAGATAATCTTTTGTCTAAAATAGCTTGGAATGTTATTTTAAATGCCTGTAAATGCATGTTTTTACAGACAGCATAGAGGCTAATGTGGAGAGTGCAGAGGTGCATGTTGAAAGAGGAACAGAGCAGCTCCAGAGAGCAGCTCACTACCAGGTGAGAACTTTACCAAAAACACACACCAGAGCATGTTTACCAGCATCTCAAAGCAGCACAAAACACAGGAATAGTTACTTCAAAAGCCAGTGAACTGCCAACTTAGGCCGCATTTTTGGGCATTGTGAATGTATTCTGGGTCAGAACATGCCAAATATTCCCCAGAATGCTGCCAATTACTGCTGCCAGTACTTGAATCACCTGCTTTTGTTCAAGAGTGTATGTTTCTCATCACAGCTGGCAGAATTCTCTGAAGAAGGTAATTGGGGATGAAAATCTCAGAGGAAGAATTCACAACAATTCTTGTAGCTCTTTTATGTTTTAAATGTTTATGTGGTCCTGAATAGCATCCAGTTCTTGATTACCAACCCTTACCCTGGATGCCCAAAAATGGTACACATCCTTTATCTGAGAATATGCATGGTCTTTTAATAAACTTTTGTAGGAAAGCACAACTGATGTCCCAGTGGCTCGGCTATGTTACCGTGTACATTTAAGACAATTTAAGCAAAAACGTGTTGGTAGCCTCAAAAATAAATGAAGTCTAAATTTAAATAAAAACTAATGTTCATTATTGGCTATTATTAAATCAGTTATGTTTTTTTGTTATGTAGACTTATTATAAAATATACCTATTATATCATATACCTATATAAGAAACTTGGGGTTTCATAAAACAATGTTTTCTTGATGATTCTTTTGTTTTCCCTGATTACTCTGCAGCAAAAGTCCCGTAAGAAGATGTGTATCCTGGCAGTGATTCTCGCCCTAGTGCTCCTCATCATTGGCATTATCATCTGGCGAGTCTCTTCCCAGTGAAGAGCTTTCTTCTATCTTGCCTTCTTTCTTTATTTGTTTATTCTTTATTTGTTTATTTAATTGTTCTTGCTCACAATCCCAGTGCCATCCATATGGAGAGGGAGGCAAAAGTTGCAGCAGCACCTGTAGATCTGTCTGTGTACTTTTACAGGGTTAATTGCAATATAAAGAAAGTAAACAGAATGTAACATTCCTTATTCTCTCCTCTCCGGACCTTTTATTGATATTGAAGGAGGATGAGCTCGCAAATAGAGTGGAGAAAATAATTAAGTAATCTGAGATTTCATTTGGATTTTTGTGATACATTTTTAGCACTAACACTACTTATCATTTCTAAATTAAAGCAGGTTATTTCATTTCGACAAGTTCATTGTAGCAAAGTAAGGTGTAAAATTGGCACTTTGATAGTAGAAAGGTTTATTTCTACATCATCTTGTAATATAATTTTGGCTTTTTCAGATGTTTGTACTAAAATCATACATTTGTCTGACATTTCACAAAATACTTAGATGAGCAGCAAAATCAAAATTGCACATCATCAACTTGACCTGTTGGTGATACTGAATATAACCACTCCAGTTGTAGAATTTCAAATATGATGCAGCAATGATACCTAATATCAAATATCTCTAAACTTCAGTTTCAGTACTGTCTGCTTGTCCTCTACATGGTGTGAACTCATAGTTTTATTATATACGTCTAATATGTGATCATATAGTTGTAAATGTGTTATGTAAGAAATTGTTATCAATATTATGGCTAAAAGACAGATTTATTACAACATGAAAATTCTGCAAAATGCATTAAAATGATGTAAAATGAATTGCTCCCATACTTTTAAAACATGCAAAAATGACTTTCTTTTTTTAAAAATTGATTTTTATGACTTATTTTGAGTACTTGAGTAAAGAACTATGTCTCAACCACATCTGCACTCCTGGTTGTTAGTATACTGGATTCTCTTTTAAATTTAAGTCATATTTAGCAGCGGTAAAAATGAGAATTAACGAGACCGATCAGGATAGGTTATAGATTTGTAAATCTTTACAGTTTGCTGTGATGGTTTTATTAAATGTAACCTTATTAAAATACATGAACTATAAGAAGCAGATAAATGCTATATATTCCTAATTATTTAAAAGGGACCTGACCCTAACAACCTGATAGAAAATAAAAACACCTAAAATGCCATACATTTTCGTTAGAACATGTAGAAATCAAGTTCCCTTAGAAGTATTAAAGACTCAACAGCAGAGGTCAGTGTGAAACATGTTTTTGAAAAAGGTTATTCATATATTGTCTCTGTTACAGATTTGACCCTCAATACAAGCAAAGTTTTCCTATCATGATATGTCTGAGATACACTCATGAGAAACTACTTTATTTGAAACTTTTCCCTGGTGCATTTAGACGGTAAACTCTTACCAATGAGATAGGTAGAGAACCCAATCCCCATTTCAAATTCAGTCTACATTTGGGCCTGAAATGGTTAAGGATCTGTATGCTTTAAACTTTCAGAATTAAGGACAGATGCTAAAAACAAATATGCATGTGCTACAAAATGTCTAAGCTTTAAGACTCCTCAACATCTGACTCAATAGTCTGACTAAGCCAACAATCTGGGCCTACGACTGAACCCAGAGATCATGATGAATATGTTGCTCGCATTCTGTGGTGAAGCCATCAGTGTTTGATGCCAGAACCATCTTGCTCTTGTGCAGTTAAATAACTGCTGGTTATAAAAAAAAAAACCTCAAAGTCATCTTTCATAAATGCAACTGATATGTTATCCTGCTCTTAGTACGTTATCATTGAGAAATGATGTTTGCAAAAAACTATTACTTACTTATAACTTAAACTATCAGTATATATGTGTCCAAAACGTTTATAATGAATGAACCGTTATGCTGAAGATCATCGCCAGATGTCTACCATTGCCAGAGTCTTCAATAATTACAACTTTGCCATGTAACGTTAGCAATAACAAAAAATGTAACGCTTTCACAAGAAGCAAAATACTGGGGCTGTGAATGCTATGGTGGGAAATTCCTAGCTTGGTTACACAGTGCTGTCTACCACAGGGGATATCTTCTTCAACCTTGTCTAAGACTTCCCATCAGTGCTGCTTATGTCCCATTTTTCATGCTGGGCAGGATCTTCAAACAAATCCTGGAAATGGCATTGATCCATCAGGCTGGATAATGGGTGTGGATACCGTTCAAGACTTTGATATGTGTTTCTTCTAATAAGCATCTGTTGCCTAATCTGGCTGAACCTCCAAACCTCCAGCTGAGCTGTTACCATGTGACAGTGTTTGATCTTATTTAATTGAGTGGCTCAACTTTTTTGGGTGTGCCCGAAAAAGTTAAACAATACAACATTAAATTACCTTCAGCTAAAGTTCAATTTAGTTAAAAGTTTAAATAAAAAATGTGTAATGTACATGTATGTTATCTATAAAACTTGCTTAAATCATTAGTAATACATCAATAAAAATTGAATGTCTTTTATAATGTCAATTATTATAAGGCATTTAAGCATTATAAGGTATTTAAATACACTAATACATTATAGTATGACTTTCTGATCATAAACATGGCCAAGGTCATCATAATTTCATTGGATTCTCTGCTCTTTTTGACTATATCCTAAATTGTACATATTATGTGGTGTCATGGCTTCAGCCATGTAGGTGTGGGTATTTGGGATAGCATCTTGTAGTGACAATTGGCATGTTTATCCTAATTCATCTGTAGCATAGGCTAAATCTGCAAAAACAATCCTATACAAAAAACCCTAAACTTCTGTTTTTCGTTAATGGTTCCTTTTTCATAAATTATTTATGTTTATGCCGAATGTTTTTAATCAAGCATGACCTATTTTTCCATGCTTGGAGTGGTTACCACTTTTTAACCTTGTGCCTAATTAACTTTAAGCTGCAGCTTGGATCCTCTCCTCAATTGTAGTTTGACTGTTGATGCTGCTGTTGTATAATCATGGGCACTATTCCTGATAGATTCTGTCTAATTAAAGGAGGTCTAGTACTACCTCTCTTTGCTTAAGAAGGTGCATAAACCCTTGAACTTCTTGACGTTCTTGTTTTTCTTAGCATTCTTGTTTCCCTTAATTAAGGCTATACCAAGCCTCACACTCCAGCTACACACACCTCCTGCTGGAACATTACATAGCCAAATCACAAGTGACTGTCAGAAGTTTGGGTTTGTTGTCCAGACCCTTTCATTATAACTCATGTCTCATTTCAGCTCTGACACATCTGTTGATTATTCTGTTGTCTTTTTGGTGCTGGATTGTGGGTTAAGAACAGAGTAGGACCATCATGACTTCTGAGGTTGTGATACATTGTAAGAGTGTTACAAAGCTGATGAATTGAATCCAAGATTGGCATGTGCCTCCTCAGATTTTTGAGCCAAATGGATTTTGCATGCAACCTCCAAATCAATTAAACCTCTGTAAAATATTATCACACAACATTATAAACACAGAGGTAATGCTCAACTTACCCTCGCTGTTTAAAAATACATTTGTTTCTCAAGGTTACTGTCTTGAGTTGTTTATTTGCACGTTTCCGTTTCAATTTCTTGTTTCTTTCAGTTTAGTTTATGATTACATTTATTCATTTAGCAGATGCTGATTACTGTTAGTTACTGATTATTGTCACCTGTGTCACCAGACAACTTTTTGGTCTTCTGTGTATCTCCTAAAAATAATAATTCTTTAAGAAAACTGGAAGCCAGCAGTTAGACAGTTCATAAGATTAGGAATATAAAATAATACGTTCAGCCATATTTTTCTGCATCATCTGCAATGTTATTTAATGCCATAAAGGCTTGTTTTATACAATGCACTTTATACTGTAGAAAATTGGATAATTTGATGGATAGACAGTGCTAAAATTTGTGCCTTGTCTAGTCTGTCTATATTCTGTTTATCACTTACAAATAGCAAGCACCTTGCTATTGACAATGCAAATTTGATAAAAAAGTTCATAAATATTGTGAAGGCATGAAGGTAACTATTTTTGCTGTCTGAAGTTTATTAGACAAGTTCATAAAGTTCTAAAGTTGTAACCAAATGGTAACCATATGGAATGTTGTTGTTCTTGGAGTTCTTGCTGGGTTATTCTCATGCTTTTTTTTCATGCTTTTGTGTAAATTAAGGCAATCATTTAAACAAAAATGAAGAAAACAGGACTGTAAAAATAATTTTTATTGCTTGCCAGCTGAGATTCTCAAACGTGGTTAAACTGCCCCCAATTGCTCCCTGAATGCTGCAGTGATAGCTGCCCACTGCTCCAGGTGTGTGTGTGTTCATGACTAGCAATGTGTGTTTGCTGCTCCCCAGTGATGGGTTATATACAGAGGTCATATTTTGGGTATGGGTTACCATATCTGACAAAACATGTCCCTTTCACTTTTTTTACTTGTCTGCGTTTACATGCTTATGAGAGGCGTTTATTGATGTAAAACAATTCAAAAGAGATATGTACGCATTGTCAGTGTCTTTCCTCTTTGCTCTGCAATATTTTCTTTCAGTGCATGGTGTTGAATGTGTGACAGTTTGCAGCTCTGCCTTTAAACAGCTGTAAGCAGCGGCTTTAAGCTTTAAAAATGATGGTTGGGAAATGCTTTTATTTTATCATAAGGGCACGAAGCTTATGAACCTCCTCAAACAACCTAGCAAATGTAACCCCACAACTGGAAAACTGAAACCACCCCAAGGTGTTTAAAATGTGATCAACAAACAACCCAAGCAAATATACCCAACAGGCTCAACCTAGCATTATGGGATAAAATAAATAACTCGTAAATAACATGTCATGTAACATCATTTCAAAATAATTTTAATAGTTTTGTAAAGTGAGACCATCATGAAGACAGCTGTGCTGCAGACCTGTGGTGTGCCTCCAATGTGTACATGAACATGTGTTCACTGTTGTGGAAGGTTTCAATATTTTAGTGTCAGTGTACCCTGAATAACCCAGAACACCAACAAAAGCTAAAAACTCTGCCCCACTTCAACTCTTAGGAGTAAGCAATTACCACTTCCTGGAAAAAAGATAATTATTCAGGTACTGCCTGCCAAGTAATGTGGATAATTGCAATGGGATACACACTGATGAAAGGGACCTGCGATCTCTATCTACATTCAAACAAGAACAGCCTATAGCAAAAATTGGAATGAAGAAAAACAGAACAAAATAGAGTTTGCTGCTCACGCAAGAGAGAAAATAAATGGGAGTTCCCATTGGGTTGTGTTTACATTCCAGTTGCTTGTGTCATATTTTCCTTGAGGTTCACCCGAGGATAATTGGGGTGTAATAGTTTGCAGATGTTGGTTACACCTTTGTCTGTATAGATCGTATTGGCCCCTGGGTGCCCAAAGTGTTTTTCTCACTGGGCTCCACCAAGATTTACGCTTCAGAGGATTTAACCGATAACCTCTAAGGGGGTGTCTGTCCACTCCTTTCCCTGTGGCACCCATATCACCATGTAATAACACAGATTATAATCCAATTAAATGTAACCTTAGTGTGTAGCATAACTTAAACCATTTAAACACAAAACACTGCCCTTTATAGCACAATCCAGTATAGTGCACAGTATGGAATAATTTGTCTATGGTTTTACTATATACACACATGGTATTTCACAGTGCCATTAGAAAGAACATAATTTAAGACTGTCCATATTATTCCAATGTTTGGTATACAAAGGTCACTGCCACCATAATTCAGTTTTGAAGTCACAGTTCAGTATGTTTTCAACTTTGGGAGTGGAAAAAAGGAGCAAAAACTTTTTTTTCATGTTTTTATTTATTAAACAGTGGTTTACTGAACACACTCTGCCTTTAAACAGGGTGCATGGCAGCAAACACATGCAGTTTATGGTGCTGTTGTTGTTGGGGGATAAGATTTAAAGGGCTTACACTTTTGGATAAAAAATATGTTCAAATCGTTTTCAAATAATCATTATTGGGCTCCCATTGTAATCACTTTATCTGTTTGGTGCCATGTGTTCTGCTGAGATGTTCTAACCTGTCATACTGTACCCACCATACAAACAGTGGCTAATCCCAACACCGCCTTCAACTCAAAGCACAACAAGGCGATAGGTAGCATAAACTGACAAGACACCAGTGTGGTGCCATATTTTGATCCTTGCCCTCCCCTCATTCCCCACTATGGTTAGGTTTAGGATTTGATCATCAGTTATGAGCCTTAATGATGGGAGTCATAATCTGGCAGGGGGTCAAAATTCAGCACAACACCAGCACTCTTTCATTGACATCTGCAAAGTTAAATAAATTGCTGTCAGGGTCATCCTTTATGGCAAATAAAAAAGGCCCGTGTGAATTTGTACAGGTTAAGTATACAACCATAAGACATAGGTTACATGCTGAAAAGTCTTAAATGCATTAAACAACACGCATCTGACAGCAAGTCATGTAAATTCATGATTCAATTTGAAGCACTCAATATAAAGCACTCTCATGTTCAGAACAGCTCGGATTGTGGCCTTATCCAGCAGCTCAGCTCACGCTATTATTTTTCAGATATATTGGCAACATTAAAGTATATCAATATTAAAGAAATTTCTATGAAATTATGTTCTGCACACAAAGAAGTTCAATGCAACAAGAAGTTCAATTTTAGCAATGGCTAAAACAACAATGTATTCAACATGCATGCCGAACCAAAAAAACAGCGCTAAAATGTTTTATTCCAAACTAATTAAAGGGACAAATGGAAAATAAATGCATAATAAAAGGGCATAACACTACATATGCTGTTGTGGAAAATAAGTTACATTAATAAAATGTTTTTTCCATGACAGCAATTGTGACCTACTGGAATTGCATTAGGGAATGCGGCCCATGGGAATAAAGCCATATGTGGCTGAGCCCTATTTTAAAAATACATTAGACTACAGACACATCTCTTTATTTCTTATGTTTTGTCTCATGTATATTCTCTTCTCCTTCTCCTACTTGGGTCTGTTGGCCTTTAGCCTCCCATTCATAGAGAATACACATGGATTTCCCCATGGAAGTTGATCTTAATGGAATATTGTTAATCTCTTTATGGCAGGGGCAGATGGAAACCCAGCATATGAGTACATGACCAGCTGTGTCATCTATCTATGTGTCATATAGGAAGCTGGGATGTTTGGCAACATGCGTCCGATGTTTCCATCCGAGGTAAGGGTCTGTGTTGTACTTACACAGATTTTCCTGTTGCATCCAAAAAAAGCTTGCGTGCACATAACAACAGAATTGCAACAAATTCTGCTCTTTTGTCCTCTGTGCTTTACTAAACTTAGTTATATCACAAAAAAACGAGTATATCACACTGAAGGAGTTTATTCTGTGATGATAACCCTCTGGATGTACATTATCCACTTATTATGCATCTGCTTACCACTTTGAGTAAATTATTGGACGAAAATGTTGATTCGAAATATTTTATTTGCTAATTTGTAATAAATACAAAACTGTTTCTTATGAACTTTCAGCCAAGACGAACATACAGTTTGAATAATTTGTAAATATAATCACATATTTTATTAAAAATACATATTGTATTAATATGTATTTTTAAGTTAATTATTTTTAAGGTCAAGATGACTCACAACCTTTTTGCTGCGGCGCCCAGGGAGCAATTGGGGGTTCGGTGCCTTGCTCAAGGATCTCACCTCAAGTTCAAGTTCAAGTTTATTTATAAAGCGCTTTTCACAATGGTGCATTGTTGCAAAGCAGCTGTACAAAAGACAGAAATATCCAAGGATATTTACACTAA